>JBBMJZ010000060.1:3802766-3830233 GCA_037833815.1 Zingiber zerumbet
TTGATGAATAGCTGATATTTCTTGACAGATTGTTACGTTTCTCTGATAATATTGTCCCCTGGATGTAGCCCAACTGGATATTTATAGCCAACCGTATCTCGGCCAAATCTTTAGCCTACCGTATCTCGGCCGGATCTTTAGCCGACCGAGCAAGGATTCAAGTCCCGAAAGATCCTATCTACTTTGGACCGATCGACCATATGTTATGAAACTCGCTCCTGAAATGCTCTGGGATCTGGAGGTCCAACCGGATCTATATCCGAACAGATTTGAATTGAGAGCTGTTTTATGCATTTGCCTTGTATATACATATATTAGACAGGAACACTGAGCCATATAAATGTGATCGGCCTTATGACCGATAGGCTATATGGAGGGAGACGGATATGTGAGAAGTGAATCGAGACCCTTAGGTTAGATCGACTGTTGGGTCAACCTAGCAATATACTGAGTTATGTTGTAGCAATGGGGAATTGTATCCCATACGCTCAACTAGCGCTAGGACTGTTCAGGTTTAATCTATATGCCTTAACACTGAGTGGCGTGATAAGTTTCTTAAGTCCGCCCGGTTCTCGGATCGACCGACCATATGTTAAGAGACTTAAACCTAGTTAGAATTTGGGCTGACTGGCAATTCATTGGATGTCATAAGTAGAACACTAGGTCCCTCAAGTCCGACCGACTTTCAGATCTACCGATTTCATACTAAGGCCTTAGTGCTAGGGAGTGATGGGCTGAGCCTCGATAAGGGTGACCCGCTCATCTAATCTTAACTGACACCGTATCTTAACATTGATGATCATATCATCTTAACTTTAATTGAAAGGTCACCCCTTGTCCACTTACAGCCTGCATGTAATTGATCAAATAATAAATTTGTAAACCTGTCATGATCGTTGTACAAATGGCGCCCTTCCATTTGTATCTAGTAATTCTAACTCAAAACTACTTCAGTACCGTTCTTTCCAATGTATACAAATAAGTTGTGGATAGACAATATGAGTATTGTAGCGCCATTAAGTGGCCACTTGGCGTTTTCACCATAAAAAAATTACTCAAGTTCATGTTTTATTAAGTGTATTGTGTATATGTATGCTATTGGGGCACATTAAATCTCAATAATTAATAATCACATATAATATTATACATGAGAAGGAAAGTTTTGATGCATAAAATTATAATGCATAAATATCTTTTATAATGTAAAATAAGATTGTATTAAATAAATCTAATATAGTCCAACTTTAGACTCTGTATTGACGGAGTTTCGTATATGAGATTATCTTTTTTTTTAAATAATATTATATAAATAAAAATTGAGAATTTTATATCTCAATATTGATAATTTGAGTATATTTCTTTTAATTATTTACTAGGTCTTGTTATTTTTGTTTGTGATAAAGTAACAGGTTCGATTTGGCCGTTTCAATTCTATGTATCATTTTTGTTCATTCCAACTCCACCAACCATAGGTGATTCCGAGATGATAGATTTAATCCCATAAAAAATTTTTATTAGTCTTGAGGAAAAATTGGGAAGCATAGATGATCTAGTATTACAATTTATTCAAACACGCAAAATGTAACATATCTTAGATGAGATTTGAACCTTCGTTACGTAGAGATCGTTCCATTTTATACCATCGCACCATAGCCGGGCTCAATTAACTTTTATCTGATCTATCTAGGTCTTGTGCTCAAAACTTGGTGGTTTGCCCCTGGACTATAGTGCAATGGTAGAACGCCAAGTTGTCATCTAGACTTTCGTAGTTCAATTCCTAGCTATGACGTATTTATAGGGATTTTTTTTTCAAATGAAACGTGTAACTATAGGATGTTGGGTTTCTAGGCCTTCCGCTATGAGCGCTTCTACATTTATCTAGTAGCCGGTGGAAAACTTCCGTGGACCAGGTGATCGCCTCCTGTTCGGGTTAGGGTTTTCTTTTTTTCAAAACATGGTGGTTTGATTTTGGAAATTTTAAACTTCAGAGGGGTTTTCTGCAGAAACGATAAAATTAGGCTTCCACTGCTCCTGCTAGCCCGTGTTGTTCTATTCTTCATTTTCCCGATTTCGGGACCAATCTCTCCTCCCACCGCGTTTCGCCTCCTCTTTTCCCTTCATCATCACTGCGAAAACCGTCTGACAATTCCTTGTGATCGACATCCTCAGCGCTTCATCAGGCCGATTGAGACTTTAATTACAGTGACCTAAGGATCGGTATCGTTGCCGTGATGTTGCGAAGGTACTTCATTTTTTTCGGTTGTTGAAGAAGACTATCTTCGTCAAGTTCTCTCCTAGGATGCATATTTTGGTTGATATTCCTCTTCGGTCACTTGCTTGAATCCACCATTTTTCATAGTTTTTTAATGACATTGTACCGATGCAGGTGCTTTTGTGAGATATCTTCGCATCAAGCCATCTGTAGGATACGACCGATCTTGTCTCAGGTATGCATGCACCTCTCCTCGAAATTGATCCCTAGTAGCTTCCGTTCTTCTAGTTGAGTTATAATATTTATGAGGATAGGTTAGGTTTCGACTTTGTACAAAATATTTGCTATTTCTGTGAAACACAAAACTTGATTTACTTTTAACCTGGTAAGTTTGTTTCTGTAAGTTAATTTTGAAGTTAAAATTCCTTCTACAATTTCTGCATTGACCAAGTGCGACCCATTTGGAACTTGTTATTGAAATTCTTTAAACCTACATTACCAGAAGAGTTGCGACAAATATAGTATCTCTAGTTGATGAGTATGTATACAACATGAATTTTCTATTTGTTTTTGTTGTGCCCTGAGCAACTCTTACCCTCTCCGCCTCCTTTTTGAGGAAGAAGATGAGGAGAGACGAAATAGAATCGATCACAACAAGGCAACCAAGGAATCCCACGTAGGAGAACTGAGGAAAAAAAACCAAGAACGAGAAAGAAACAAAAAAAAGAGACAACAGAGGATTGCTGTGGTTTGGTGACGTGCCTACTCCACAAAATGATTGAAGCTTTATTAGAATTCTCTCTACATCTTCATAGGATTACGATGATTCCATATTTATAGTGCTCAAACGCTTACATGATGTTCTGGACCGAAAATACCAAAAAATCCCAAAATCTAGGTTTTTCCGTCGCCTCTCAGATGCAACATGGTCCAGCCGTGCCTCCTAGGCACGATCGTGCTGAGTTGTGGGAAGCCTCCAGAACCGGACATGGTGTGGTTGTGTCGTTTCTCCAGAACCGGACATGACTGTGTTTAGGAAGCATGCCAGTGGCTGGGCATGCCAAACCTCCATAACCGGGCACGGTCGTGTCGTGTCCGGTGGGCACGACCGTGCCGTGTCCGGTGGGCATGACCGTGCCGTGTCCGGTGCCTGGCCGTGCCCCTTTCTCCTTTCTTCCATGATGGTCTTCGTGTTATCGTCCGCTTAGATATGAGCCACCCGTCAACTATCTCCACTTTGGCGAATATCTACCCCTTCAAAGAACATGAGTATTTGAACAAAACTCCACCTGGAACTCTGGGTTTGAACTTTCTTCCTCTAACATCTAGAGACATGGATCAAATTCAAGCAATGCTTGATTTTCTTTGCGGTCAATGGCTTCGTCAACATGTCTACAGCATTGTTTGCAGTGTAAATCTTCTCAAGTTGAATTTCCCAGGAAGCAATTAACTCTGATCTTATGAAACCTTACATCAATGTGCTTAGTTCTCACATGATAACTTGATTCTTCGCCAAATAGATAACACTCTGACTATCGCATACCAATTTGACTCTGTCTTGTTGACCGCCCAGTTCGCTAAGCAACCTTGTAAGGCATAAAACTTCCTTTGCTGATTTAGCTGTTGCTATGTACTCTGACTCTGTAGTGGACAATGCGATAATAGATTGTATCATAGACTTCCAACAGATAAATCCTCATGTGTGAACCTTTAGTAGGCTTGTAGTCATCTAAATCTCCTACATAGTTTACATCTACATGATCTTCCGGTTGTCAACATGTTATAATTAGTTGTATTTTTCAAGGATTTGAAAATCCATTTCACTATATCCCAATGCGGCCGACTAGGATTTGAGAGAAACTTGCTCACCATATTAACTGCTTGCGCCAAATCTAGTCTCGTGCAAACCATAACATACATTAGACAACCAACCGCACTGACATAAGGAATCTTTGACATCTCTTGGATTTCCTCATCCATTTTTTGGCGCTATGTACCGGATAATTTGAAGTGATGCGCTAGGGGTGTGTTCACCGACTTCGCATTCTTCATATTGAACCTATCGAGAATCTTCTCCACATAGCTACGTTGAGACAATCATAATCTCCTTGCAGCTCTATTCCTGTGAATCTTCATCCCAAGAATCTTCTTGGCCTTGCCCAAATCCTTCATGTCAAATTCTTTGCTCAACACCCTCTTCAATTTATCGACCTCTTTCATCTTCTTCCCAACAATCAACATGTCATCTACGTATAGTAGTAAGGAAACTAGTAATTCACCATCAGGGCTTTTCACGTATATGCAACAATCATACTCACATCTCTTATAGTTGTTTTGAACCGTGTATTAATCAAAACGCTTGTACCATTGCCTAGCAGATTGTTTCAATCTATAAAGCGATTTCTTCAACTCGCAAATCAATCGCTTTTGTCTAGTTTGACTAAATCTCTCAGGTTGTGATATAAAAATTGGCTCCTCCAAATTGCCATGAAGAATGCCATCTTCACATCCATTTGCTTCAGTTGCAAATCGTGATGTGCTACCAAAGTCAACACCGCTCTGATTGACGTATATCTCACCACTGGAGAGAAAATTCCACTTACACCCTGTAGCTCGTTTTCCCCCAGGAAGTTCTACTAGATTCCACGTTTGATTTTCATGCAGGGACTCTATCTCCGCCACCATAGCACCCATCCACTTGTCATTCTCATAGCTGTGTATCGCCTCTTGAAGAGGTTAGAGTCTTCGCTAGTGGTGATAAGCACATAAGATACCAAGTCTTTGAATCCCTATATGGTGGGTGGCTTTACAACTCATCTCGTTTTGCCTCCAGATATAGTGTGATGCTCTGTATGCCCTGAGCTAGAATCATTGGAGTCATGAGTCTCTATTCCACCTGCATGACATCTTTTTTCTTGTTGCTCTGTGGTGTTTCCTTTCCTTCTTCCTAAGTACGTTGTAGCGTGATGATCACCACCTTGTTTGTCTTAGGATCTCAAAGCTTAAAGTCTTTAACTCCTTTCCGATACCCAGAAAAATGCACTCTTCACATTCAGTTTTGATCTTTCCTTACTAGATATGTGCATATAGGCTGGACATCCAAATACTCAAAGATGAGAGTAATGAATTTTCTGTCCACACCTCCTTTGAAACTTTGCTTTCTAGTGCTTCTCTTGGTGATCTATTAATCAAATAGCTCACCATGTTAACCACTTTAGCCCAGAAATTCTTTGCCAGTCCTGTATTGAGCCCGAGACACCTTGCCTTCTCAATGATTGCCCTGTGCATCCTTTCTGCCATATCGTTATGTTGAGGTGTTTTATGAACTAAGAAGTGTCTTATAATCTCATGCTGCTCACAGAACTCCTGAATTTTTGAATTTGTGTATTTAGTCTCATTGTCTGACTTAAGACATTTAATTTTCTTTCCGGTCTGGTTCTCTACTTCAGTTTTTCATAGTTTAAACTTCGCAAAAGTTTCCGACTTGTGACGCATGAAGTATACTTAGACTTTTCGTGAATAATCATCAGTAAAACTCACAAAATACAAGTGCCCTCCATATAATGCTACATTGATCGGTCCCTAGAGATCGGTATGTACGTAGTCTAGAATCCCCTTCTTCTTATGTGTTGCCGTCTTGAATTGTACTTTGCTCTATTTCCTACGAACTCAGAATTTGTAGAATTCAAACTTGCACGTCTTAATGCCCTTCAACATATTTCTCTTGTGAAGTTCCAGCATCCCATGCCCGCTCATGTGTTTTAGCCACATATGCCATAAGACAGTACTATTTGATTCAAACTCCACTGAGGCGACTCTACCTACCACTGTAGTCTCTATCAACTTGTAGATGTTCCCTGCTAACTTTTTTTCTTTCATTACCGTCAGAGCCCCTTTGCCGATCTTTATCACTCTGCTTATAATGCAGCTAATACCATACAGTGTACTTAGTGAGATCAAATTCTTTCTTAGATCTAGTATGTGTCTAACATCATATATGGTTCTTACCACACCATCAAACATTTTGATTCTGACATTCCCTATGTTGATAACTCTCCAAGACGCATTGTTCCCCATTAACACTAAACTAGAATCAACTTCCCTATAGAGTCTAAAATCCTTTCATTTGTCAGGTATGAACTTGACATAATTGATATCATATCTCCGTCATCGCTCTCTGAATTTTCCTCTTTAACTATGCCGACTTTGCCGAACTACCTTTGTTCTTTGCAACATGTTTCTTTATCTCTGGACAATCTCTTTTCACATGACCTCCACACTTGTAGCATGTGATCACCTACTTCCTCCTGGACTTGGAACGGGTCTTGTTGTCGTTACCCGATCTATACCGAGTTTTGCTCTTACCACGCGCTTGGTTACTATTCACTATAAGTTCTCCCTCGTACGTAGGAGATGAAGGTACAGAATACCAGAACATCGACGCCTTGTCTTCGTCCTTGATCTTTGCATAAACCTGCGTCAGATTGCTCACAAATGTTGAATACGTTGATGTGCTGACTCAGGTCGCTTCCCTGTCATCTTCAGTCTGAATAATTGTTTCTTAAGATTCAATTTGTTTGTCAATGACTTTTACATGTACTGGTTTTCTAGTTTTGCCAAACTATCACCCGTGACTTCTTATCCATGACGTGGTATATCACATTATCCGTAAGACAAAGTATGATTGTTGCAACTGCCTTCGCCTAAAGCTCCTTCAAATCTGACATTTCCATACTTTCCGGTTTCCTTTCTCCTAAAACCTTCATCATGTCTTGTCGCATCAACAACTCCTTGACCCTCCTCTGCCACAATTTGAAGTTTCCAGTTCCGTCAAACTTCACCATATCAAATTTCACAAAAGATGTCCTTGACATGTTGAGAATAATTAAAACTTGGCTTTGATACCAATTGTTGTACCCTTTGCTATTCTTTCCTTGTCCGCCTCCTTTTTGCAGAAGAAGAGGAGAGACAAAATAGAATCGATCATAGCAAGACAATGAAGGAATCTCATGCAAGAGAACTGAGAAGAAAACCAAGAACGAGAAAGAAACAAGGAGACAACGGAGGATTAACATTGTTCGGCGATGTGCCTACTCCACAAAACGGCTGAAGCTTTATTAGAATTCTCTCTACATCTTCATAGGGTTACAATGATCCCATATTTATAGTGCCCAGACCCTTACATGATATTCCGGACCGAAAATACTAAAAAAAATCTGAAATCTAGGTTTCCTGTATGCAACATGGTTCGACTATGTCTCTTGGGCACGACTGTGTTGATCCGTGGGAAGCCTCTAGAACCGGACGCAGTGTGGCTTTGCTTGGCCGTGCTGTTTCTCTAGAATCGGATATGACTAGGCAATGTATGGGAAGCACGCCCATGCCTGGGCCTGTGGGTGTGTGGGCACGACCGCGCCCCTTTTTCCTTTCTTTCATGATGGTCTTCGTGTTGTCCTTCCCTCAGATATGAGCCACCCGTCAACAGTTTTGTTCTTATTTATTTTTTTCCTGCTTTGTTTCTGGTATTGTCACTATGAGCTCTAGTATTGGGAATAGTAACCTAGATAGAATATATGTGATTTCAATTTCGTTATATGGTGACTTCATCTATTGGAGCATTTATGAGATAGGTTTAGATGTGCTCATTTTTTTAATTCATTCTGTCATATAGAAGAACAAAAAAACCAAAAAATTTTGGTCAGTCCATAAACAAGCCGTCAATGTGCTATATGGATACTCAATATTTCCATCCACAACTCAACAAGGTGAAAAGATCAACTCAAATCATAAAGGAGCAAATTTACCAACACCATTTTATCTAAAGATTACAAGATAATTTGAAATCGAGGGGCACTTTGATGAGCGAAATTGTAAAATAGTTTGTTTGACTGTTTCTTTGGTGTATTTGGGAGTGTTAATCTGTGTTTTTAATATATTATATTACATTATTGTATTTGGATCCTTGGTTCTAGGAGCATACTCATGAAAGTTGGTTTTTGACAATTAGCAATTATAGTGAGGTCTTAACTCTTTAGTCTTCATTGCTAATTGCTAGTACTAACCATCACCATTTCCTTATGTTAGCAGACATCATTCTACCTTTCATCAAGAAAACAGTTCTCAGGTGCTGCTAAGGAGAATTCTTCACAGAAACCTGCTCCTGCAGAAAATGATTCTAATTCTACAAGCTCTATCTCAAAACTTGTCTTTGGAAGTATGGCTGTTGGGGCTGTTGCAATGGCAGCTTATAAAGCTGACTTGCTGGGCATTCAAGTGAAGGAGGAACGAGCTTCTCATGATGCCACTATACTGAACGAGGCTAAAACTCCTAAACACTTGGAGCAGTCAGTTGATCAAGCCATTGCTCCAATTAGCAGTGAACCAAGCATGTTGGAACCTGAAGTAGAGATTGTTGACAAAAGTGATGAACCTCAAGAATTTGAGATTAAAACAGAAGCAATTGTGGTTTCAGTACCTGGAGAGGAAATACTTCATTTAAAAGAAAATGAACCAGAAGAAGTTGATTCTAAAGAACCATCTGAAAAGATTGTTTCAGTCACCGATGAGCAAGTATCTGTTTCTGAGAAATCACCTGAAGATGCAAAGTTGGATGACATATTGGCCCAAACAGAAGTGAGTGTGGAACAGACCAAGGTAAATTGTACTTCAGAAGAAACCATAGGATTAGAAAATGTACAAGTCTCTGAAGAAGCTGGTTTAATGGAAGTTCCTCCAAAGATGGTAGAGGTATGATCTTTTTCAGTTAATATTCGTAATGCACTAGTGCTGATTATGGGTATTTCTTATTTTTTACTTAACATATCACAGGGACCCATAAATTAGTTAGTATGAAAGGATTGTGTGTAGTTAAACTATGAAATCTGTTGTAATACTGATATTCACAAATAAAACCTGGTTGATGTTGCTGAGTAGATAGTTTAGTACCACACAGGATTCTGTTGATCTGCAGAGCTCTTGCATGGGAAGGTAACCTTGAGTGAAAAGAGATGTACATGTGCGAGGCAACATCCAGCAGAAGGCAACATTAGGAAGAGTGTAGGAATAAACAAGGCATGCAAGAGTAGAGCAGAAAAAAAGTGAAAGAAAAGGAGGAAAGCCATCCCCCAACCAGGATTGAAGAAGAAATCCTAGAATTTAAAAAGACTACTTATTCCTAGAATTTCTTGCTCTAATAACAAGTCGAAAGTGATAGAGCAATATTATTGAATTTAAAAGGACTACTTATTCTCACATATACAATTATACAACATGATAACCAATACAAAATTATCCCATGTGAGACTAAATTATTTATTCTAGTTTCTAACAACATCCAACTGTTTAGTTTTTATGCATGTTTATCTTTTAAATCTCTTGTAGTTTAGTAATCTATGTTGTCAATAATTTGGAATAGAATCTTCTTTACCATGATATTTAACATAATGGTCTATATTGAAAAGGTTATTTATCTTTGTTAATGTCTTAATAAACTAAATAAAACGGGAAGCATACTGACATTTAACCGTCTGACAGAGGGCCATCTTGTAATGTACTGGCATGAATATGTGCATTTTTCAGTATATGAGCTGGCATAGCAGCATGTACAGAGGGCCATCTTGTAATGTACTAGCATGAATATGTGCATTTTTCAGTATATGAGCTGGCATAGCAGCATGTAACACATAATGGAGTCAGGCCAATATTTTATGCTGTTACTGCAATAGTAATGCAAGAGCAATTATTGATTAAGAAAAACAAAAATTGAACACTTAAAATACTCAATTTCCACACACTATTTACATTTTACATCCACTAAATGCAATATTGATCTCTTTGAGTCTGAAATTATTCTGACTTTCCTTTTTAGTTTTGGTTATTATCCTAGAAATCAATTTTTTTTTATCCTAAATGTGATAATATTCCATGAATGTTAGAAAACAATGGATTAATCGTATCATATGATTTGAATGTATCTTTTCTTTTGGCCTGCACATGTTCATCTGCTCTGTTGGTATATCCAGCTACATTATGCAGATGCTGAGAAAGAGACACCGAGACCCCTCTCTGAGTCGTATTTGTTACAAGATGAACAGAGCATTGAAATTTCCAGTGAAAAGGTGAATAATGATGCTGCTGGAAGGTCTTCTACTAGTAAAGAGGTTATTTAAGCTTAGTTTTGTGTTTGTTTATTCATGTCAAGGTTGTTTTTTTTCTCCTTGACAAAGTGTTACCTGATTTTATTCCCTTATGATTGATGTCTTTTTTTCATGATACTGAACATCCAAAGGATAAGAGAACTGAAGATGAAAAAAAAATATTTGACCTAATAGAAGTTATCCATGCTGCTGAAAAAAAGCAAGCTGAATCAGATGCCTCCATCTTTGCTGAGGAAAAAAGAATCTTGAAGGTTGGCTTTTGATATCAACTCAATGTCAATGAGGAAGTTCCCTCAATGTGTTTTGTTTAATGAATTTTTAAATGGCCCATATCAAGACATTTAGAGAAAAATGAATCATATGTTCTAAGTAGATCTGATATATCAGAACATTTTAATCCTCTACCAAGTATCTGTTTGCCAATTAGATAAAGTAAGCATAAAGTAAGCATAACCCTCTGGACCATCTATATAGCTTGTAGTTGCCACTAAGGAAGAAAACAAGTTAATTTAAAGCTTATGTGTTTACTCATCTTTATCTTAGATTAGTGACTTGGATCGTGGCATTCTACACATTGATTTCTTCATATATTGCAATTTTCCCATGGGCATAGAGTTGTGTTAAAAAAAGTAGTTAACGATAAATATACTTTTTTAATCTACAGAGGAATTGTTTGTAGAGTTTCAAGCTGACTTACATATATCATCCTTTGTCCTTATCTACGAAATTGAAGTTATTTAATATATTTGGAAATGACTTAGCTATCATATTTGTAGCTTACAAGCAACAATTCTTATGTTTAAGCTTTCAATTGAAAAATCTTAAATGTTCATTCTCCTCATTTATCTTGATCTCAGGAGAAGTATGAAAAGGAACTAAAGGATGCTAGGGCACGAGAACTGATGTATGCAGAAGAGGCTGCAATTTTGGACAAGGTTTAGACACTACTTGTGTATGTTTCTATAATAATGTCATTTAGCTAGTGTGATTAGCTCCTCAGTCAATAGTCAGTAGTTCTTGTTCTTCTTCCTTAACGTATAAATTTTAACTTCGCTATTTGATTTTGGAATCCTTACTCTAACTTGTTGCTTTGACTTCCATTTGGATGCGTATTCTATGGTTGGACTTTTTTTTTTATCTATTCTTATTACTGAGTTGTATTCAAATAATTTAGTCAGTTAATTTGTTTATTGACAAAATATATTTTTTTTTTCATCATGCATTAATGTAGTGACTGTATGGCTTAAAGTGCATTTTTCATGATTTTCCCATTTATAAGTGCAAGGGAATAAAACTATGAGTTGTACATATGTACATTAGCGATCTCTAATCAGAAATAAAAGCTCCATAAGGAGCTTATTGTAATAAGTACCTACTAGGTCAGCGTCTTTAACTAAGCTCATTGCTTCTATTGCATGCATGCCTGAAAATTTCTTGCAAGTCCGTATCTCTGTACAGTCCACCTTTTCCCCCATGTTCTGATGGAAGTTTCTTGTGTCAGCTAGTAATAGGTATTTGTTTTCCAGTTAAAAAATGGAGGATTTGCAGCTAAATTGCATAGATGTTGAAATTCATTTCAATCTTGATTGTTCATCTACTCATAAAGGTTTAGGTCCTTCGAATATTCACATGCACAAGTAATGCAAAGATGCAATGCAATTGATGCCAGTCGCTAGCAGACCCTTGGATGGTAAAATTGGTTTCTATAGTTGAATCTAAATATTGGATTATTTTCACATATGATATTTGGTAAAGGAGAATAATTCGAACCTGAGGTCCTGCTTGATTTTGTTCTTTTTATCAAGTTTGGCATCGTACAAAATGGATTGGCTTGAGCTCAACTAGTTTCATCAAAATTATCTCTAGTATTTTGTGTACTATCTTTGATGTATAATATTCTAGTCAATTACATGCTGATTAAAAATTCAAGTTGGATAGACATGCTTAATAATTTGGGTAACTTATCAATGAAGTCTGAAGATGATGATTCACTTGACTGATATGCTCTCTGCATTTCATTGGAAACAATCTCTTCATTTCTGCACTATTTTCAGGAATTAAGCAAAGTGAAGGCAAAAGCAGCAGCTGCAATCAAATCAATTGAGGAAAAAGCTGAAAACCATCTTCGGGGAGAATTACAGAGAAAGGTTCAGCTGGAACAACAAACCACATGCCGACAACACTTTTATGCTTTTTGTTCAAATTCTAAGGTCAACACTCATTGCAGGATGAGGAATTTGATATGCAGCTTAAGAAAGTTACAGAGTTAGCAAAAGCAGAATTAGCTGCAGCTATTGCAAAGGAGAAATCATCTCAGATAGAAAAAATTGCTGAAGCAAACTTAAATGTAGGATGTTTTATCAGCATTCATCATTCTTATTGTCTTCTATATATGGCTATTTATTGTACAGATAAGTTGCTGTGGTACACTAAATGTCCTTTATCAACAACAATATTATTTGACATAAGAGTAACACTGTTATTCAGTTGATTTACATGTTTTTTTTTGACAGATAAATGCATTGTGCTTAGCGTTCTATGCAAGATCTGAAGAAGCACGCCAGACTCATTCAATTCACAAGCTTGCTTTGGTGGGTTCCCCAGCTTTTTTTGCTATCCTTTCCTTTAAACCTCTGGGCAAATGAAACTTCATATAAAAAATATGCAACATATTGTTTGAAGATTGTGCACAAAAAACTTGTATCAAGAAGTTTAGGTGTTCCAATACTAATATTTTGATTGCTCATATGGGTTGAAATAAATTTGATTTTAACTAAAGAATATTCTTCCAATACTTTCATAATGTCAATTTTTTAGGCTACATTTGTTGAAGATAGGAAGACTGCAATTATTACATTTTTGGCCAAGTCTCACTTAAATCAGTTTCTAGCTAGCATTGCATTGTTTTGCAGAATATCAAATATGAGCCACAATGTAAGATCAAAGACATTATTCTCACTAGGTCTCACACAGCACATATGTATGCTGATTCTTCTCTTGTGATTTTTCTTTACCAAGAGTTTATGTGAAATGTAGAATACAACTCTGAACCAAACCACTATGAAAAACATAAATCTGGCTGACTTTAGAGATGTAATTTATGCTACTTCTTTTCAACAACTTAGGTGTTTCAAAGCATAATTTAAAGTTTACATGTTTTTGCTAATTATTTCTGATCATACAGGGAACACTTGCTTTAGAAGATGCTCTATCTAGAGGCTTGCCAATTCAATCTGAGGTTGTTGCATTGCTTAAGTCGCTTGAAGGCATTGATAAAGATTCACTTTTACAAGTGGCACTTTCATCCCTTCCAGAAGAAATATTGGATAATGGAGCAAACACTCAGATGCAACTAAATGAAAAGGCAAGCGAAAGATCCTATTCTTATTGTGTTTGAGCGTCATTATCTTTGTTTATAATTCTGTGATGGTTTTCAGCTTAATTATCAGTTTCCAGTGTACAAACTAATTTCTAACAGCCTTACTGTTGGAAAACAGTTCTCATTTTCATTATTCTATTTATAATCCACTGCTCTCACCATGCTAATCTGCATCATGATTCTGCCTACCCTGTAAATTTTGTGTTCCAGTTGAATATTTTCATTTCCAGAAGCAATATTGTACCATGCAGCTAGACTACTTATTCTTGTTTGTCATAAGATGCTATAACATTTACATTGTTCTTGACGTGTAAGATTAGTTTGTGTTGTCCCGTCCTGGTGCCATTTGCACTCTTACTCTAAACTTGTTCCTAGACCTAGATGAATCTTGGAGAGGGGGTTGCTGTTTACCATGTTTAGACAGTCTATAGACTGTTGATGTTTTGACCTGCTATGATGTTATATACTTTTGCATAAGCTTGCTACCAATTCTAGTGGGTTAATCTCAAGTTCAGCTGAGACAGTTTGTTTCAACTTTCTAGTTATGTTTATCCAGATTGTAAGTTATTAAGCTGTTAATCTGTACAGTTTCAGTATTAATAAAATCGTGTCGATCTAATGATTACTTGTTTACACACTGTTGAAGCTCCTTACAATAGTAGTCAACTGTTAACTATGAAGATGATACCTTTTTCGTATTCTGCCTTTCTAGAACATTGTATTACTTTTCTGAGTTTTCTCTTTCATTGCAGTTTGAGTCCCTCAAGGGCATCTTGCGACATTTCAGCCTTATTCCAGCTGGTGGTGGTGGTATCCTTGCTCATCTTGTGGCTGACATTGCATCTTCATTAAAGGTCATCCTCATATTAAACTTCAAATGCTGATTTGTGATGATTTGATCTATCGCTCTGAAAATCAGACATCATTTTGTTCTTCTGGAACCAGTAGTACCTTAGTTAACTTAAAGAATGTGCCTGCTCTTATTTGTTTCATCAGATGAAAGAACAGTCTGGAGATGGAATTGAATCTATCATCAGTAGAGTTGAGAACCTGTTGGTGGATGGCAATTTCACAGAAGCAGCAGATGTCTTGGAAGAAGGGGTTCATGGCAGTGAAGCCAAAGAAGTTGTTGCTGATTGGGCGAGACATGCAAGGAACCGTGCTGTTGCTGAGCAAGCCCTTTCTCTTCTTCACTCATATGCTCTGTCTGTCACGTTTTCCTAGTTTTGACATGGTTTATTCCACTAAGATTTCAAGAGGTACCCTTGTTCTGATCCTCACCTGACGCAAATTACTCTTGAAGCAACCAATTTGTTGGTATGAACATATAAACCTGTCCGCCTAGGTTTTCTCATTGATGTCAGGCACCATAACACTCAAAATAAAAGAGAAGTGATTTTTGTATGAGCTCTTGTATGGGCTCTCGACCATTTTGTAGCAGTTTATAGCTCAAAAACATCCCAATTATAAAAGTACAAGTACACATGTTACATGTATTCTATTATCTGAGGTTGTACGACCTGAAATTTCACTTATATGATAATTGATTTTGATCAATCCAAAAGAAGAGAATCTCTTGCTCTAGGAAGCTGGTGTATGAGTTGATTGATTGGAGAGATTTTGTGGTTGATTCATCAAGTCATCAGTGCGGTAACTTCACATGCAATTGACTTGGAATTTGTCTGCAATTTTTTTTTTTCGATTTCAATTTGACTTCATTTGTCAACGAGAGAAAATATCAAAATTTTCCAATAAAGCTTGTCCTTAAAAGAATATTTACGTATGAAAATTACTTGTCACTAGAGAAACGGCCTGAGTCGCACATCAATATAGCAAATGAGACCAACGAGATGGCCCGAAAAAAAATCAGCTGACCTATTACGAAGAGATACGCGTGGCCAACACATATATCAATCTAATTTGATAAATTTCAAGGTGAACAAAAAACTAGAGGCCGATATCCACGTTTGAGGTAGAGGGATCCGCGTCAGCAGATTGAGCAGCTCCTTTCCAAGTTCCCCATTGGTCAGTAATCTATCCTCTTTCCAATCCCGGATCTCCCTTAGATTGGGAGCCGTCTCCACTCACTAATACCCCTCGCGCATCCACGCCCCTCAGCTGAACAGACCAATTCATCAAAGAGCAGCAGCAGCAGCAGCAGCAATGGCCATGGCTTCCACCTCTGCCGCGGTCGTCCTCCAAGGCCTGTCCACCCCCTTCCTCTCCGGTTCCCGGACTCTCCTCAACGCCACAATCGGCGGGAGGTCCTCCGCGGTTTCGTCTCGTCGGCTCATCGTCGTCGCGGCCGCCCCCAAGAAGTCCTGGCTCCCCGGCGTCAAGGCCGGCGGCAACTTAGTCGATCCAGAGTGGCTCGATGGCTCGTATGCCCTTCACTTTCTTTCTGTATAGAGTCATCGTCAAGAATTGGGGATTTGTCGAAAAATCAAATCTTTTCTGCCGTGTGATGATGAGTGCAGGTTGCCGGGGGACTACGGGTTCGATCCGCTGGGGCTGGGGAAGGACCCCGCGTTCCTGAAGTGGTACAGGGAGGCGGAGCTGATCCACGGGCGGTGGGCCATGGCGGCGGTGGTGGGCATCTTCGTGGGGCAGGCGTGGAGCGGCGTGCCGTGGTTCGAGGCCGGCGCTGACCCGGGCGCCATCGCGCCTTTCTCCTTCGGCACCCTCCTCGGTACCCAGCTCCTCCTCATGGGGTGGGTCGAATCCAAGCGGTGGGTCGACTTCTTCAACCCGGACTCGCAGTCCGTGGAGTGGGCCACGCCATGGTCGCGAACCGCCGAGAACTTCGCCAATGCCACGGGCGAACAGGGCTACCCCGGCGGCAAGTTCTTCGACCCCCTCAGCCTCGCCGGCACCATCAAGGACGGCGAGTACGTGCCCGACTTCGAGAAGCTGGAGCGGCTCAAGCTGGCCGAGATCAAGCACGCCAGGATCGCAATGCTTGCCATGCTCATATTCTACTTCGAGGCTGGACAGGGCAAGACCCCACTTGGTGCACTGGGATTGTAAATTGTAAACCATGAGACTTGAACAAATGTATTAATCTACTCTACTGTATCATCGTTGTCATAATTGTGTCATTTCTAGAGGTACTTAAGGCAGCAGCAGTTAGTCGTCTATAAAAGATCTTGTAGAATTAATGCTGTGAGTTGATTATGTGATTGAGTTACAGGCACTATTTATTTGTGTTTCAAACCTATGTTCAAAGAACAAAAACATAGCCTGATTTACTAGGCCGATGGTAAATTTCCGTAGGATCGAATCGGTCACCTTATGAATTAGTCGGCATAAGCTGGGTAGCTAGTGCCAACTTAAAAAAAAGAATAAAAGCATAAGAACCACTGTATATCAAGTTTCCTAATTACGTGCAAATTCTAAGTTTGGGCTTAAACATTTGTGGCACATTAGTATTTAATTCAAGAAACACTATTCTCAACACCATATAAAGAAAAATCTTTGTTTAACAGCAATGAACATGGCCTGGCACTATTAGGTTTGGGAGAAGCATCTCACCGTGAGTTATCAGTTGCATGGATCAGTTAATGGAGAGACTCACTAAAAAGCTAGCGAAACCATCACCAAATGTCTTCTGTGCTTCTGCTTCACCTGATGAATCTGCATACAAAGTGACAGGGTCGATTAACATCAATATTTAAATCCACACAATCAATGGAGATTAATGCCGATAGAAAGAGTACAAGATGGAGAATTTTGCAAAGTTAATAGACATGTTAGATTATTGTAAATATGATATAGATAACCAATCGTTTCTTAGGGATATGTTACTGAAAATTTACTTTCAGCAATCTGAGCTTACCCTTAAGCTACAAGGCTTGGCCTTATCAAGAAAGGATAAAGGTCAAGGCTCTGTGTTGATGCATCTCAACATCTAATGATGATCTAACTGATTTATGTCCAACCTTATAGATGAAAAATAACAAAGTGATTCTTCTTTTGAGTTTGGAGTGCCGATTAGTTATATTGTTTAGGTTATACTCCAGCCAGGTTCCTTCTTTAGTCTAGTTCCCTTCATTGGGCTTCTTATCATAGTAACATGTTCCCAATCTCCTAACTCAGCAGATATATTCGACAAAGAAATAAGAGTTGCAGAATCTTGAGGTTCCAGTTCAAGAATTTTCTTTGCAGCCAAATTTCCTAACTGAACGTCTCCATGGAGTTTACAAGCACCGAGCAATGTGCTCCATACCAGTAGATCAGGTTTGAAAGGCATCAAACTGATAAAACTTGCCGCTTCTTTGAGCCTTCCAGAACGACCAAGTAAATCAACCATACAAGCAAAGTGATGTGATTCTGGTCTAATCCCATAATCAGAGCTCATAGAGTTGAAATGTCGAAAGCCTTCTTCCACTAAACCATTACGACTACAGGCAGACAAGACGCTAACAAATGTCACAAGATCAGGCCTGACCCCATTTTCTTTCATCAGTCGAAACATTTCAAGAGCTTGAATGCCATTCCCATGCCGAGCATATGCATCAACTATGGATGTCCACATGACTACATCAGGGTCTTCAGTCTCATTAAAAATTCTACAAGAATCATCAATTCTACCAATTTTTGCATATAGTGTCAATAATGCACTACTGACCAATATACAAGAAATAGTGTTTCTTTTAATTGACAGAGCATGCAGTTGCTCACCGATACTTGGTCTCCATAAATTTGTACAAACTCTAAGAAGGGATGAGCATGCATATTGATCAACCTCAAAGCCAGCGCTAACTAAGCATGGAAGTTCCATAAGTGCTTCCTCACTATAACCATTTGAAGCAAAGCCTGAGACTAAGGAAGACCACATTATCTGGTCTTTCGGTGAGACTCTATTAAAGACTTGTTTTGCTAATACTGGTCTTTTGCATTGCAAATACATTGAGACTAGCGCACTACCAAGAGGTGGATCAATGACGAAACCGTTACGAAGAGCATATCCATGAAGCTCCTTTCCTTTGGTCAAGGAATATTCACCATGGCAAGCCATAAGAATGGAAGATATAGTCATGTTATCTGGTATAACCTTTTCCTCCATCATGTCTCTGAACAACTGGAATGCTTCATCTGTGTGACCATATCCTACAAAACCAGAAATCATAGATGTAAAAGAAATTCTGTCTTTTTCCTTTATGGTCATAAAAAATTGATAGCTTTCTTCTAGGCTACCACATTTGGAATACATGGTAAAAAGTGCGTTTCCAAGAAGAATATCATGGACGCCCCCAAATTTTATAGCATATGAGTGTATTTGCCTTCCAAAATCAACATGGTCAACTAAACTTAGGATGCAAGAGCAGCAATTCTTGTCAGGTTTAAGACCTTCACTAAACATCCAGCAGAAGAGCTGCATTGATCTTTTCAAGCATTTGTTTTCAGCAAGGCTGCAGACCAAAGCTGACCAAGTGGAAGCACTTTGCACTGTACCTGTCTCTTCAAAAACCCTATTGACATAGGTAATATATCCAAATTTTCCATATGTTCTGAGCAATGCATCTTTTACCTCAAAATCAACATGCAAGCCTTTCTTCATGATCAAGCAATGTACTTGGTCTGTCTCCTTTGCCGTAGAGGATTTAGAGCAGGCAAGTAGTACACTTGTCAGAGTAAACTTGTTAATCTCAACGCCTGAAGACAACATTTGTTTGAAAAGTAACAATGCATCTACGAACTCACCCTTCTGGACAAAACCAGAAATAACTGCTGTCCAAGTAACCACATTGCGAATTGCTATGGACGAGAATTGCCGCATGGCCGCATCCATAACTCCACATTTCACATACATGTCGACGATCACCGTGGCGACAAACACATCAGCAGCAGCATCATTCTTAATCGCCCAACCATGTGCAGCTTCACCTGCTTCTAGTTTCCCAGAAGAAGCACACGCACATAAGATACTTGACAAGGTAAAAGGATTTGGATTGCAAAAGTCCACCATCAGACGGAAAAGATCCAATGCCAAGTTAATCTCGCCATTTCGCACTGCACCAGTGATGATCATGTTCCAACACACGACATTTCTGGTGGCACCCTGCCATAAGACCCCTAGAGCATCGTCTAGACGACCATGCGTGGAGAAGATGTCAATAAGCCTGGAACAAACGTATCCATCTGAACAAAACCCCTCTTTGATCACTAAAGCATAGAGCTGCTCGGCCAAACCAAGGTTCAGGGAGGTAGCACAGGCCGAGACCGCATGCCTGTATGTGAATTGATCGGGACGCAAACCTGAAGAGCGCATGCGGCAGAAGCCCGCGATAGAGCTGTCCCGCAGGGGCATTTCGTCGAACACGCACAGAGCGTCCTGCACGCCGCCGGAAGTGCAGCTCTTGCCAGAAGGAGGATTCGCTGCTGCATGGATATCTGAGTTCGAGATGGCGACAGGGGCCCTAGCCGCCGTGCTGGTGGACAGCAGCGTATGAATATGTGCGCGGAGAACGGAAGCACAGATTGGGGAGGGCGATGGAGGAGGATGTGCAGCGTGGATTTGGAGGCGGAGAAGGTTACTTAAGATACTACGAGAAATCCAGACGAGATCGGAAGCAAACGGGAGTAGATTTCGCATCGCAGTGTTGCTGCTCAGCGACGCCTACATCTTGTTCGACGCTTTCTCTCAATGGCCAAACCCTCAACTAATCACCCGCTGCCAGTCATATAGCTATGACTCAGTTCCCACTCCCAGTCCCACTCGACCTGACGGCGCATGAAACCAGATTGAATCCTAATGGTCCGATTTGACATACTGAATTGAACCACCGATAGGTATTGCCCCTTCCTCTCTCCTACTTTCGATCTGTGTCAATGTCGATGTTTGCCAGTCTCTCTGTTTTACTCCTTTGTTCGTGCCGATATTGATGCAGTTACCCACGTTTTTAGGAAAGTGGAACGAAAACAAATCTCAACCGTGCCAACCTGGTACAATACTTTGCGAACATGTTTCAATCAATCAAGTTAAGTAGTATTTGATTAAAAAAAAAGTAGTTATATTTCAATCAACCAGAGTGATTGAACCTTTGAGGCAGTTAAACATACATAGAGACGCCAGAAATTGGAGAGACCGGGTCGTATCTTTTTCAAGATTAGGAGCCTAAAAATTGCATGCATTAGCTAATCTGTTCTCCCCAATAACACCCAAAAAACATAGAGACGCCAGAATGGCAGAGGAAGAGTAGTAGGAGTTCGTCCTTAATTCCTACCTCCTCCTCTTCTATGTTCCCAATTCCCTCCCATCCATCCATCATCCATTTCTCTCTATTTCTCGCATGTTTCTAGTCGATCATCATCCCCAACAATTCATCCCATTCTCCTCCTCCGATCTCCACATGATATCCCTCAATCGAGGCACGGCAACGGCTGACCCTGCGACGGCCCCAATGTGTTTCTGAATTGGATGTCATTCGACGAGCCTCCCTCGGACGACATGACCAAGTCCAGATTCCTCGACGACTCTGCCAGGAATGATAAAAAGAAAAAAGTATGCCATTTCTCTTTCATTTTGATCAATCGATCTTTCATTTTTTGTTTATTTATTTATTTTCTTTTGGTTTGGCAGTCCATTTTACCGAGCATTTTCAGTAGAAAAGGGAAAACTAAGAGAAACTCCGACGGTGACCTCCCAAGAACAGAGATCGTCTTCGGTGATTAAATAACCTTTTTTTTCTTCTTGAATTTGACTCTTGTATTCTGTTTGCTTATAACTTGTTGGGTTTTGGAATTCTAAAGACTTGGAGAGCAGCTACATCTCCAGGAGAAGTTTTCCGGAAGCGTACCCTGTTTCAAGAAAAAGTCTATCAGGTGGCTAATGTGAAACCATGCATGCTTTTGATGGATTCAACTTTGAATCAGAATCTACAAACTCATCATGGATTTCTCTAAACTTTAGGCAGACGCACAAACTCAAGAATAGAAGGGCTCAACCTATCTATTTTAGAGAGGCACAGAAGGAGAGCTGCTGTTCGTCGAACTGAGGAATACAGAATATTTGTGGGGACATGGAATGTAGGAGGAAGGCCCCCAAACAATGACCTCAACCTTGAAGACCTTCTCCACGTAGAAGGATCCTCTGACATCTACGTTCTTGGGTAATAATTCAACTATCCTTCTTATATATATATATATATATTTACTGAACAGTGAATTTGATTGATTGCTAATGTGTTTGATTTGTCAGGTTTCAGGAAATAGTTCCTTTGAATGCAGGGAACGTGTTGGTGATCGAGGACAACGAGCCCGCCGCCAAATGGCTGGCGCTCATCGGCCAGGCACTCAATAACAAGACTAGATACGATAACAAGGAGATCTCAAAGTCGAGCAGCGGCCTCTTCTTCCAGAAGCCATCGCTGAAGGTCCTCAGCAAAAACTACCGCGCCACTGGCGCCGCACTCGTCAAGGCCTGCAACTGCAAGTACGAGCCCGGCGACGCAGGGGGGCGGATGGAGAGGAAGATGAGTGAGTACGTCATCGACGACTCGGGCTCTGACGACGAGTTCGGATGCTACTCGACGACGTCGTCCCAGTTGGTGTGGCCGGAAGTCCGAGGCACCGCCGGCCAAGCGGATTACTGCCTCATCGCCAGCAAGCAAATGGTGGGCATTTTCCTGTCGGTGTGGGTGAGGAACGAGCTGGCGCAGCACATCGGCCACCTCCGGGTCGACACCGTCGGCAGAGGAATCATGGGATGCCTCGGGAACAAGGTGCAAATTTGAGATTTTGTAACTGATAAGCAGCTGCTTAATTGAAGGATAGCTGAAGCTCATCGAGTGTGAAAAAAATAAAATAAAACAGGGATGCGTCGCACTGAGCATGTCGTTGCACCGAACGACCTTTTGCTTTGTGTGCAGCCACTTGACTTCCGGCCAGAAGGAGGGCGACGAGCTGAAGAGGAACGCCGACGTCGCCGACATCCTTAAGAGCGCGCAGTTCCCCAAAATTTGCAAGATCCCCGGAAGTCGAAAAATGCCCGAGAAAATCCTCGATCATGAGTATGTAACTTCAATTCATTAATCAATTTTCAACTCGAAATCTTCATCGTAATCAACGAACGTATGATCAGTCGCGTTGTATGGTTTGGTGACTTGAACTACCGGATTGCACTGCGCTACGAGGACGCAAAAACACTGCTCGAGGACAATAATTGGGATGCTCTGCTAGGAAGGGATCAGGTAATATGACTAAATTGAATTAACAAACAAATACAATCAATGATTCTTGTTCTTGATAAATTAACTGATCGCAGCTGAAGATGGAGAGAGAAGCAGGAAAGGTGTTTGATGGATGGAAGGAGGGCAAGATCTACTTTGCTCCTACTTACAAGTACGCGCAAAACTCCGATGCCTACTCAGGGGAGACCACCAAATCCAAGAAGAAGCGTAGAACACCGGCATGGTATTTGAAAAAGAGAGGGAAAAAAATGGGTGATTGAATTACGAAATGCAAGTAAATAATTGAAACTTATATAATAATTAATTTTAAAATATAGGTGCGATAGGATCCTGTGGCTGGGGAATGGCATAGAACAGCTGCAGTACACGAGAGGGGAGTCGAGATTTTCCGATCACAGGCCGGTTTGTGCAGTGTTCAGGGCTCAGGTGGAGGCGAGCAGCAAAGGCGGCGGCGGCGACGCCTTATGCCGAAAGGGATATTCCGGTGTCTACTCGAGGATGCCTCTCCACGATATCATACCACGAAGGCACAGCTTCTACGAGTGCTAGGAAACCAACGCTTTATGCGAATTATGTTTATGCGGAGATAAATTAATAACTGTGGTGGGTTGCTCTGTTGGTATGATCCATACTGAATATAATGTTTATGCGGGGATTATCAATTGTTTACTCCGAAAATTATAACTATGAAGGATTTATTTTTTTTAAAAGTAGACTAATTTTTTAGTGTAACGAAATTTAATATCAATGCGTTTGTTCCTTTTATGAAATATTAACTTTTTGGCTAGTAAGATTATTATCTTATTGTTTTAGTTGACCACTCTTGTTTGTGATGGGAATTTCTTGCTTTGGATGACATCTTTTTGGTTGTTCTATTTGATGTCCCCTTCTCTTGCAATATCTACATAATTAAGAATCCTTCTTGCATTTGATTTGTTTGGTGTCCTATCTCATGACATTTAAAATAGAGACCTATTTCTAGCTGTTTGCAAGAAGAATTGTATCAAAAGTTTTTTCAGCCAGAAGCACAAATAAAATCTCATCAAGATTAAGATTCCTTGCTCATCTTTATTAGAAAATGTCTGAAATTAAATTGTTGTTTAAACATAATTTTTAAACAAAATGAGAAATCTTTTATCAGAAATGATCCTATCCAAAATCTGAGTCAGACGAACGTCGGACGAGTTGTCACTGACGTTGATGGAGAGACCCACCGGAACACCCTTCTCGTATGCGCCTACAAAAACGTACCCCCACGTGGTGTTGACGGACAACAGTGATTGGGCTGACGATTGGAGCTCTGCGCATACTTAGACAAGTACGTGGAATGTTAGAGGTCAAAAATCAGGAAAAAAGTCCCCGAAGCAGGCCCTCTGAGGCTCAAGTCAGGTATTTTTTCCCTAGAAGAACAATGTATAAAGAAGAAAGAAAAGTAGAAGACAAGTGCGAATGTGTAAGAGAGCGTACCTGCGCAAGGGAGAGGACCTCTCTTTTTATATGACAGTGTGTATCTCGGGAACCTGACTGCTGTCAGTGAATGTCGGGTGTCAGGATCTGTCTGGTGATGGAGGACGCGTGACACCCTTTTGTGAACTGGAAGAAGGTTCCATTCACGGATATTCACAGACCATTGGAATATTCCCTGATAAACAATAGTTATTCTCTGACAAGCAGTTACGATTCACTAACCTTGTTGTCGTCTAGCGCCTTCTATCCCGTCCGGGTATGTCTAGGGGTAGCTCAGGATGGTCAGGAGTTGGATTACTGGGGGGACCAGACCTGGATATAACCGAGCTGGGAAAACTCAATCAGTCGGAATAGGTCAGGCAGCACCCCGACCGCTCCCCACATCTCAGACCTGGGTATCGCAGATCTGGGATCCTGATCTGTGAAAAAGCCGACCAGGTACCCTGCCCCTGATGTCCTAAGTCAGTCCTACCTTTTCTTTCCCTAACTGATGAAATTCCATGTCCCCTTGACTTCTGATTGTCATGTCCCCTTAACTTTTGACTGCCACGTCCCCTTGATTTCTGACTGTCACGTCCCCTTGACTTTTGACCGCTCGGCTTTATCGGACCCCACCATTATGCACCGTATCACAAACCTCTCCTTTAAGACTAGTCGAAGGAGGCTCAGGTCCGACTAACTAGACCTAAACCTCAGTCTTCTTTACTTTGCTGCTACCACTTTAAATGTTGTTCCCTTTCCCAGACTATTGATAGTGCAACTGATTTAACTGCTCAATCTTTCCCTGGCCCTTTCTCGTTTTACGCAACCTCAAGGTACTTAGTAGAAGTTCTGCTTGCTGGTAATCTGCTCAAAAGTGAACATATGGAAAAGTTGATCCATAAATTCGTGCCAAGGCGAGGGTCTGGAATCCCGACCGAGAGGTCATTGGTCGTAAGAGAAAAGCTCACTTATAACTCATGCTGGGGCGAGAGTCTGGAGTCCAACCGAGAGGTCATTGATCATGAGAGCAAGCTCACTTATAACTCACGTTGGGGCGAGAGTCTGGAGTCTACCGAGAGGTCGTTGGTCGTGAGAGCAAACTCAGTTATTGTAAGGGATTGGTTGGATAGTTAGGTCACCCCCAATTCGATTTCTTCTCTACACGATTAGTTTGCGCAAGCGGAAAAGAAACTAAAACAATGAAAGCAATGAGTAAGAACACAAACGCTAACATGATTCCTTTACATGGTTCGAAGGTTGCTTGATCTTACTCCATAGTGTGTCCTTGAGGTGGACGAACCCTTGATCCTTCAGTGGATTAGTCCCCAACAATCTCTGGCTAGAGCTTACTCATTCTCGGTAGAGTACAACCTCTCACAAGGCTCTCTTCCTCTTATAAGATGGAGACTTAGATTAGGAGGAAGAGAATAAACTTGGAAGCTTTGTGCAAAGGCTTAGGAGTTATTCAACAAGTATGAGTAACCTCCTTCAAGCCCCAAAGCTTCCTATAATAAGAGGAGAGAGTTGATCATCATATCAACTCATCTCAGCACCAGTTGACTGACAAAACCATCAGTCGACTAGCAAAACCATCAGTCAACTGGTGCTACCATTGGAGGTAGCCAACGACTACTTTGCAGCGCCAACGGTCATTTACTAGTCGATTGGTAAAACTACCAGTCGACTGGTAGCTGCTGGCTGAGCGAACAGAATGCTTATGTTTGCTGTCAGTCGACTGCACCAGTCGATTGTCAAAACTATTAGTCGACTATCAAAAATATCAGTCGACTACACCAGTTGACTGCACTCACACTCATCCTCTCCGGAGTCGCCCTTGAAGCCCTCTTCCTTGGCCTTTGTCCCTCAGATGCACCTGAGCCCGCGGCTCCTCTCCATGTCATCCTTCACGTTGCCTTGAAGTTCGCTTCCCTCGGCTGCACTCTATTGCTCCTCGTTCGGCGGTCCCTCGGATGTCTTCCACATCATCCTTCACCGACTCAAGGATCCGAGCCCTAGGATGAGCTTTCCAAGCTTGGCCGCACCAAGTTACTCATGTGTTTCACAAAGTCCTACAAGACTTAAACACACAACTCAAACACATATGAAAGCTTAACCTAAACTCTTTGACACACACATCAAAACTATGATCGTACCGATCAAACCTAGGTCGATTGCACCAACACTTCTAACTCGCATTGGGGCGAGAGTCTGGAGTCCTGACCGAGAGGTCGTTGGTCGTGAGAGCAAGCTCACTTATAACTCGCGCTGGGGCGAGAGTCTGGAGGCATGAGAGCATGCTCACTTATAACTCGCGCTGGGGTGAGAGTCTGGAGGCGTGAGAACATGCTCACTTATAACTCGCGCTGGGGCGAGAGTTTGGAATCCCAACCGAGATGTCGTTGGTCGTGAGAGCAAGCTCACTTATAACTCGCGCTGGGATGAGAGTCTAGAGGCGTGAGAGCATGCTTACTTATAACTCGCGCTGTTGCGAGAGTCTGGAATCCCGACCAAGAGGTCGTTGGTCATGAGAGCAAACTCACTTATAATTCGCGATGGGGCAAGAGTCTGGAGGTGTGAGAGCATGCTCACTTATAACTTGCACTGGACGAGAGTCTGGAGGCGTGAGAGCATGCTCACTTATAACTCACGCTAGGGCGAGAGTCTGGAATCTCAACTGAGAGGTTGTTGGTCGTGAGAGCAACCTCACTTATAACTCACGCTAGGGCGAGAGTCTGGAGGCGTGAGAACATGCTCACTTATAACTCGTGCTGGGGCGAGAGTTTGGAATCCTGATCGAGAGGTCATTGGTCGTGAGAGCAAGCTCACTTATAACTCGTGTTAGGGCGAGAGTTTGGAGGTATGAGAGCATGCTCACTTATAAACCGCGCTGGAGTGAGAGTCTGAAATCGTGAATGACCAAGAGATGCCTTGGAGGCCTGACTAGTAAATGCTTTGGAGACCTGATCAAGAAGTGTTCTGGAGGCCTGACCAGTAAAGGTTTTGGATGTTGGTGCAACCTTAGGTCAAGGTTGACCTGGTTGACCCGACTCGAGTTGACCTGACTCGAGTTGTATTTTGAT
>JBBMJZ010000060.1:3863178-3879423 GCA_037833815.1 Zingiber zerumbet
TAGATTGTTTTCTTTTGAGTGTATGTTCCGATATAGCTCGGCATGGTTTTAGAATGTTTATTTAATGTTGAGTATCTAAGGTAATTATCCTTCTATATGGATCATAACCTCCTAAGGGAGAATAACTCTATATATAGATGAATCTTTCACTTGACCTAATGGGCTTTTCCTAATCATATGCTATACAAGTAACCTATGTAATCTAGAGACGTAAACCCGAGAGAGGTCTTGTGACAAGAGGTACTCTACTGAAAACTAGGACTCTCTAAGTTACTTCTTCACTTAATGGCATACTTGGTTACTAGCAGGGAAGATACTCTGATACATCATCGCGGGGTGGTAATCAGTAGTAATTTATATCATCCTGCAAACATAGCAGTGGAAAACTAGGAATGGACAAATACATAGCACAACATTCACCATTACAATAAAATCGAAATCCTTGAACAACTTCTTGAATTTGGGGCTTCCTCAATTATCTTTCTTCTATTTTCACATTTTAGTTGATAATCTCAAATCAAACAATTATCGATTCTGTCTAGCTGAATTCGAAGTGTAAAACCAATTAGCATTTGATCCTCAGTCCTCGTGAGATCGACTTATATAAATTTTATTACTTGACGCGTCCGTGCACTTACGAGTTCACCTCTCCATCAAAGTGTATTAATTACCCATCAGCTCAACAGCCTAATATTCCTTTTTTGGCATCTTGTGTAACCATTGTCAGGGAATCAAAGGGATATGCTCCGCGCGAGTCGTATGAAGGAAACTTCTACCTTGTAAAGCATAGAAATGGTGGGTGTATTTCAAGAAAGTTGTTAGAATGTCAAAACAGTCGGTCATATTTTAGTAATGCATCAATATTCATGTAGAGAGGAAATGTAACACTATATAAGGGGGTCTCCATTTACAGACGTAGGTAAGCTTCGCCATCAGACTTTACTATTCATCGCCCCTATTCTTTGTTTTCTTCTTCCACTATTTGTCTGACTTGAGCGTCGAAATGTCTGCGAGGGAAACCCCTCCATGGCCCGGTTATTGACGTTTTCCTCTCTCAGTTCTTCTTTTTGACATGCAGGATCAATTCAACACCAGGTTCCTTCTTCTCGGAGTCTTCTTGAAGACAACATCTGAGCCAACTAGCCAATGTGTCATCTTCTTCGATTTCAGATAAGATTATACACTATGAGCTTAAAAGCTTGATTTATCTTCATGAGTATGTTTATTAGCGATTAAAACTGTTCTTGTACAATGTCATTTGTAATAAGTATTGTATGGTAAAACTATAGAAACCCAAAAATATGATATAGGCTTCAATCTAATTATAATGAGCATCTAACTCTACTAGTGAATATAAAATGTATCTTAATCCCACCATTGTTTTAAATGTCGTATTTGCTGTGTTCAAGCTAGGTCACTAAACACCTTTTGCACGTAATGCTAGGAGACGTTGTGGGGCTCGAATTCGATCCAAATTGTCATTATTATATTCTTGTGTTTCCTCGAAGTCATTCTGTCTTTATTTATATTGTATTTTAAGTTATATATGACTATTAGATACTTTTTGGACAAAAGGACAATTCATGCACATAGGACTTCAAATCCACTCTAAATCATACAAAATTACACTATATTGTGCCTTTTCTTAGTCTTCTCATCTTCAAAATTTTATTTTTGAAATCTCAAGTAACATCAAACACTTTTTTTAAAAAAATAATTTGATGAATCTAAACATCTCGAATTCCTTTCAAATTTGTCACAATTGCATTTTGTTGCTCCTTCGTTTCCATCTTTTTCTTGCCTAGGAACATCAACACTTTAGTTCAAATTGTCCTTTGTTTTAAAGTGATATTAGTTCAAATTGTTGCCTTCTTTTTAAGTGACATCGACCTAATTGCTTTCATTACTTCAGTTTTTACCATATAATTAAGACCTTTACCAATTTGATAACAACACAGTCCCCACAAAACACTTGTAAACAACAGTCAGAGAGAAAATTTATGAGAAAGATAACCATCAATTATCGATTGACCACTTTTATTGCCCATGCATGATACGTTGATCTTATTGTCACATAGTTATTAATATATTATAATCCGCATGGATTAATTAAGGGCAGAAGGTAACCCTGTAGTTCGTGCCCCCAGGGCAGGTGAAAGTGCTGGTCGGGTCGTCCTGCGGGTAGCTGTAAGCATCCGGGCAGCGATCCTTGAAGAACCTCGAGTACGTCGTGGGACCGCAGGTGCCCGGCCCGTTGGTGCAGCAGTGCTCCGGCGTCCCGAACACCGTGCAGGGCCCGTTGCAGCCCCCCGTCGTCCTCAGCTCCGCCGGGCACTCCCCCACGATACTGTCGTCGGCGCATCGGATCCCCCGGCAGCCGCCGGTGGTGGGGCTGAAGTCCAGCCCCAGGGTATAGCCGTCGATGTTGGAAATGTCGATGAAGTCGAGGTTGTTGAACTGGTTGAGCGCGAACTCGGCGAGGGTGTTGGGCGGCCTGCCGTAGCCCCCGCACTGCAGCACCCCGCCGCAGTCGCCGGTCTGGCAGCTGCCGCGGCCGTTGCCGTCGAAGGAGCAGCCAGTACGCGGCCAGATGCGGCCGCCGGTGGCCCCGGCATTTATGTTGATGGTCCACGACTCGCCCTGGTCGAGCTGCCTGCCGCCGCCGGCCTGGGGGCTGATGGTGGCCCAGGCGGCCCAGACGGTGGTGGAGCACCTGTTGACGACCTCGAAGGTGGCGGCATTGGCAGAGAGCGGCAACAGGAAGAATAAGAAACCGAGCACCGCAGCCATTGATGTAGCCATGAGGATACAGTAATCTCCTTTAAGCTCAATTATATCAGTTGTGCAGATTCATGAGGGAGAGAAGGGGAATTTATAGAAGATCGAGGAATTATTAATTAAGGAGGTAATCTTCTAATCGAACAAGGCACCGAGTTAATTTCAACTTAAGAGACGTAGTGGGGACGAAACAGAGAATTATGGCTAAGCGAAGAACAGTAGGTTCGTGGAAAATAATAAGAGAAACAAAGAATTATGGTCTTGATACAGATTTCTAGGATAGATGATTAGGCAGGTATTCTTCGTCTCTTTGTGGAAAAATGTTGCATGACGATGAAGCGATCGCCGCCTCATGTGCATATGGAAATAACTATCTTAATCACCTCATCAATTGAAATAGTTTTCATTAGCTTTCTACCACATTAAATTTAAAGGTTCAAACTTATTTAATCTATTGAGATGGGAGGTCGAGCTGAGTTGCAGAGCTAACCGAGTTGTCTAGCAGGTTGAACTGTAGAACAGATTGAGATACTGGGCTACCCGAGCAGGTTGAGTTACCGAGCTATCAAATGTAGGGCGAATTGAACAGTAGATCAATTATTTGATGTCTAAGGAAGGAGTCTAATTGTATAAGCTTCCTTAAACTCTAATTAAACGTCAAATTAATGGTCATTGTTTTTTTATGTGGTAGATAGTCGACCTCCATGTGACATGATCAAGTCAAAAGTTAAGTTGAATGGTAAGTCAAGGGTGAGAGGAGACCATTCCCGATCAAGATCATGGAGGCCCGAGTCAGGTCAAGTTGAGCTTAGCTTGAGTCTGACATAACTACGGATAGACTCAGTCGTCCTAAATTCAACTAAGCCACTCCCGGCTCTTTGGCACTCAATCGCTCTTGACTCCTCAATACTCAGCTGCTCTTGACTCCTCAACATTGATCAATCACCCTTGGCTTCTCGACGCTCAACCACTCCTGGCTCCTCGAATGCTCAACTTGGTCCTCAATGGCCGATCAGTCCGAGTGCCTCCACCTTATGCACTGGAGTATGGATGACGTGGCCAATGAAGGATGCGGAGAACATGGGACCACATGACACCCAAACATGGGTGGCAAAAGAAGTAGAGACGTGGGGTGACATGGCATCCCCTCAACTCAAAAATGGGTGATTGGGGATGTGGATAAGGAACATGGGAGATGTGTCTCTCTCCACCAAGATAATATACATAAGAGTTGGGTGCATGTATGCACATGGGTAATCTTGGCTTTCCTTTTACTTTTTTCTCTTTCCTCGATCTTAACCTCCAGAGATTTGATTTGAGCATCTGAGTGACTATACTAAGGTTCATCTGCGCCTCCATTCTAACTCCTGTTGAGTTTTATAGAGATCCACAAAGCTCGCTCATCGGCAAATCATTTGGAACTCGTCAACCTCATCGATGGTTCACTCGTCCTCAATCTCATATCAGAATGGTTTTGATTCAATCATTATCATATCCAAGTGACAACTCGCCGGTGGTTCATGTTGGTGTTGGGAGCACAACTTTTAACCTAGAGTTTTGATATATGATTTAGGTTAAAATTAGATTTGTTGAGATCTAATGAATTGATGTCAAGTATGCAAGAGTAGATAACTTGATTACTAGAAAGTCCTGGTGATACTAGGTAAGTGAAGTCCTGGTTGGAACCAGACAGTGGCTAAGTCCTAGTGTAGCTAGGCAACTAAAGACGTGATCGGAATCAGGCAAGAGCTAAGTCTTAGATGGAAATCAAGCGAACAAGTCCAAGTGTATGGAGTCAGCTAAAAGTTGATTGCTTGGCACAAGTCCAAGTGTGTGAAATCAGCTAGAAGCTGATTGCTTGGCAAGCCAAACTAGATTGCTCAAAATCTAATCAAGTAAGTGCAAGTAGTGCAGCTAGTCAACTGACGTGATCAGAATCAGGCAAGAGCTAAGTCTTCGTTGGAAATCAAGTGAATAAGTTTAAGTGTATGGAATCAGCTGAGAGTTGATTGCTTAGCACAAGTCCAAGTGCGTGAAATCATATAGAAGTTGATTTTTTGACAACTCAAACTAGATGAGTCAAAATCTAATCAAGTAAGTGCAAGTAATTTTAAATTCTATATCTTACTCATTACGCGTAACAATTGCAAGGAAGTAATGTTTGACAATTTTAGACGACCGAAGGGAGTCTGGCTGGTGATAACTCTCAGCACATACAGTCGGAGGGTCCATGCAATTGTAATTGGGTCGGGACGACTCGAGTGTACAGGTAACCGTAGAAACTTTCAAGTGACCGGGAGATGGAGTCAGGCCAAGATCAGATTTGACCCCTCTATAGGTAACCAAAGGGCTTCCAATCGTTTGGGTAACTTAGTTAATGTTATTTACCAAATAGAAATTTTAGTCACGTCAACATAAATACAGGTGACTCAAGATCCTCCAGTCGTCCGAGAGAGTACTATAAAAGGAGTTTTGAGACAGAGCTTGCAAATCACTAAATCACCAATTTATGATCATTCTTCTCTGTTCTAGCTCGTGCTCTCGTGCTTTATGTGCTATGACACGCTGCGACACTGCGCTTAAGTTTTGATCAACAACACCTAAAGAACTTTTTTATTTATATTGCGTTGTCTTATTTTGTTAGCATGCTTAATTTTTAGATTCTTTTTTATAAGGTTTCTCCACCTAGGAGAAATTTAGAAATAAGAATTATATTTTTATTATTACTACATGTGCCAATTTTCCGCCTTGATTTAATTCTGCATAACTTAGAGAGTGTTTGGTTTCTATTTCCATTTTCTAAAGAACATGTGTTTCTCCTTTTTCTTAGAAAATGACTTTTAGATATTCTCCATTTTTCCATAAAATGATATCTCCTTTTCTAGAAAATATATATGGAAATTGTCAATCAAACAATATTTTTTATTTTCTCATATAATGGAAATAAAAAATTTACAAACCAAACGTTGCCTTACATTTTTAATTTTTCTAATAAAATGTTAGATTGATATTTATTTTCACTGTGCTATTACTCTACTTATTTGTTATTTCTTTAATTATCAGTTCATAAAATTTATAATGTTATGCACCCCTCTAGCATCAAGTTTGATCCTACAGTTCACTCGTCCTCAATCTCAAACTATAATAGTTTTTATTTGGCCATTAATGCATCCGAGTGGTAGTTGTTGGACTGTCATGGACCGACTAGGGGGGTGAATAGCCTGCAATTTAAGTTATATAATTCTCTTACTTTCTATTTAGCAAGGACACTGAAACATTAATTAATCAAAATAATAAACAACATTAAATGAAGTAAGAGGCCAGAAATTACTTGATTACAACCTAGGTGATTGTTAATTAAAAGCAAGTGAAAGTGTACTAAAGATCTCCTTCGTTGAAGGTGGAGTAGCCCCTTACAGACTTTGGAAGCTCAAAACAAAATGTAGAAAAGAAATACAAGTTGTGTTCTTAAACTCCTAGCTCCAGCGTGCTATTTATAGCAATTTTGGAAAAAGTTACCATTGGCTGATGTGGCTTAGAGGCGCCTTTAAATGCATTCAGGGCGCCTCCAAGTGGATAAAGTTTAATCTATGTTGCAACTGCTACACAACAGCTCTGCTTCGTTGAAGGTGCCTCTGAGTAGCTAAAGATCCTTAGCTATTGTTCATTAGGGGCGTCTCCAGTTCATCGGAGGCACCTCCAGTTCATTGGAGGCACCTCCAGTTCATCGGAGGCACCTTCAACACTATTCATCCAAAGTATCTCCAGTCCAATCCGAGGCGCCTCTAATACTATTCATCCAAAAATAGTTAACTTACATTGTTAACCATTTTTCACTATACTCGCTACTCTTCCGTGACTTTCTATGTCATCTTTCTCACTTGCCACGTCTTTCACTCGACTTTTTGTGTTCCTAAGTCCCTACACACTCAGACATAAGGTATCAAACACACAAGATCTAACTTAACTCGATTGATCACATCAAAACTAACATGGGATACTTACAATCTCTCCCTTTTTATGTGCATCAACCTGAGTTAAGGTAGGATAAATAAATAATCATTTTAAATTTAAAACGATCATAATTTAAATTTGTGCAATTAAGTACAAGAAAAAAATATAGAAAATTAAAAACTTAAATATTTTAAACTCCCGTTTAACTTAACTCCTCTAATTTCTCCCTTTGAACATATAAAAAATAAAGGAAAATAAAGAAAAATATAGAAAATTAGTAAAAAAAAAAATCAAGGGGTTGTAATCATATTATTTAAGAATGTGTCTTTTTATCAAAAGTATTTTGCAAAAAAATAATTTTTAACAATTAATCCTCATTTTGTCAAAAATAATTTAAGAATTACTTTTAACTTTTAAAAAATCCTAAAATTTTTTGTCAAGATGATAAAGAAACAATCGCATTAGGATAAAACTTTCCATGAAAATCATATTTTCCTTTAACAAGAATGAATATTTTAGTAATATTTGAATTTAAATGCGTAAAAATAGATTTGGACTTGTAAAAATCTTGCTAATTTTTATGAACATTAAAAATATAATGATTATCTAAAAAAATAAATTCGAAATAAATCTTTAAAAAAAATAATATTAAAAATTTAATTTTTGGCAAAAATTTATAAAGAATTATATATCAAAGAAAAATTCTGAAAATATTCATGTTAACAGATAACATTTTTTTATCACAAAAAAATATTTAACAGAAAAATCAAAAAAATAATATTTATTCAATTTATTTTTCCAATGTAATAAAAAAATTCAAACATGTATATAAAATTTATTTCTAGCAATTTAAAAAAAAAAATCTAATGAGTCAAAATATATTTAGGTACCCAAAATAAATTATTACCTACTGGATTTATTAAGTATTTTCATGAAATATCATTTTTAATATTTTATACTTTGGCCCCTATAATTTTTCAAATACTAATTAAGTCCTCCAAAATTTATAAAATTCAAAATTCGTATAAAATTTAAATTTGAGCATGCAAAATTCTTTTTTAGCAATTCTATTTGATCTTTTAATTTTTCATTTTCAATTTGAAGTTTATAAAATTGTTCTAAAGGACATGTTGCTAACTTAATTTTGAGATCATTGCACATTCTTTTTAAACTTACATACTTTGACCTTAATTTATATAAAGACCTAGACATCATTTTAATGTCATTATATAACTAATCAAGGGGTAGACAGCGTACCTCACTTACAGTGTCAGACTCGTAATTTGATGCTTCCCCTTCATCTCTACTTTCCTCTAAAGTAGCTCCCCCATTTATCAATGCTCTCATCTTGGTAGTCGATCGTTAGCGAAAGTCTAGCATACTATTCATTCTCTCACTCTTTAGATGATTCATCTCATGTTGCTTTTAGGTTCCTTTGTTTGAACTTTCTGGACCCTTTGTCCTTTTCTTTTTCTTTATTCTTCAATTTAGGGTCGTTGTATTTGATATATCCTCCTTCATTGTAGTTGTAGATTATACTTTTCTTTTTCCTGGAAGAAACTTCTTAGCCTGCATCTTATTAAATTTATTAGTTTAAAAAAAAATTATTTAACTTTCTTACCATGTAAGTTCTTTCATTTTTGTCAGCTGATGATTCTAAATCCAATGTAATAAGTCACATGCTAAGAAGCTTCTATAAAATAAATGAAAAGTATGATGTTACAACTGCAATGAGGAGGGGTACATCAAAGACAATTGCCCTATATTGAAGGACAAGGAGAAAGGAATGCGAAGGTCCAAACATAGAAATCTCAGAGCTACGTGGGACGAGTTGTCATTGGAAGAGTCCAAACTCACAGAATATGTTATACTAGCATTAATGGCTAATCACCAAGAAGAAGATCACGAAGCCACTTCTGAGGAGAACATTGATGAAGAAGAAGCGTATACCAACGAGTCTGAGATGGTAAGTGAGATACATAACCTCCCTTCCAATCAATTATATTAGTGTATTAAAATGCTAAGTAAATCACTTTGTAAAACTAAGACAAAGTATAAAGATTCAAAGAAAAACTATGCATGCCTAATTAAAAATTTTGACTAACTTGAGAATGAAAATATAAAATTAAAAGAACAAATAGAATTTTAAAAAAAAAAGGTCCTACATACTTAAACTCAAATTTCTCATGATTTTTAAATTTTAAAAATTATAGAGGACTTAAATGGTATGTTAGAAATTATAAGGGTCAAATTATAAAAGTGCCTAAAAATTATATTCCTAGAAAATATTTAATTAATCCAATATGTAGGAATTTATTTTGGGTTTTTAAATCATGCTTAGACTGTTAAATTAATTTTATATGCATGCTTAAATTTAATTTAGTTTAATTTTTATAGTTTTAGCAAAATTAATTATTTTGTAAACTTTTGGTTCATATTTTATATTTAAATGTTTTTATGTAATAATAAATTATGTTTTCTATTAGCTTAAAAGTTTTTTAGATTTTTTGACACTTATATAATTTTTTATAAATTTTTAATAGAAAAAATGTAATTTTAATATTTTTTTTGAAGATTAATTTTTAAAAAACCTAACTTTTTAGCTAAAGACCGTTATATTTTTAAAATATTTAGAAAAATCAGTAACTTTTTTTGATTTGAAATCTAATTTTAAGTATTTATATTCGAAAATAACTATTCTGTTTAAAAATTATTTTTTCTAGATAAAAGAAAAAAAATTGTTTGTGAAAATTTTTCTCATGGTTCGAATACTTATGCTTAATATTGACAAAATTTTCAAGATGTTTTCAAAATTTTAGAATTATTTTAAAATTATTTTTGTACAAACAGAGAATTAATTGGTAAAAATTACTCTCTTTGAAAAATAATTTTGGTAAAAAGATATATTCTTGTTTACTCTACTTAAAATCACTAGAAAAATTTATCAATATTTTTTAAATTTTTTCATATTTTTTCTAATAATTTTTTTTTACCGAATCAAATGGGGAGAAATTAGGGATTAAGTTAAGGGGGAGGTATAACATTTTTTGTAAAAAAATTATTAAATTGTAAATTTATTTATTTTAGAATAAATTACTTTTGAAGGGGAGCCTTGGCGCAATGGTAGAGTTGTTGCTTTGTGACCAAAAGGTCACGGGTTCGAATCTTGGAAATATCCTCTTGCAAAAATCAGGGTAAGGCTGCGTATAATGAATCCTTCCCTGGGACCCTGCATAGCAGGAGCTTCATGCACCGTTAGGCTCTGCGGTTTTGATCCCTTGTGTCTAAGTATACAGAGACTTAGAAACACAAGAACTTGAGATAAAGATGTAGCGAGCGAGAAAGATGACACAATAACCAAGTCAATAGGCTCAGTGCATCCAGGGGGCGAGAAGTTGCGAAAGAGTGAATCGGTGGACGACAAGGACCCATGCAGCGCTTCCGAGGGATGAGAAGTTAGAGAGAAAGATTGCTCAAGGAGAAGGCAGGAGTTGGGTTTGAGTGAGCTCAACTCTGGACGGCCAAAGAATCACCCAAGCGACTAGAATTGAAAACACAAGATGAGTTTGTTTACCCTAACATAACTTGGGTTAATGCACTTCAAAAATGAGGACACCCCGAATCAGTTTTGATGTGATTAACTAAGTCAAGTTAGGCTCTGTGGTTTGATCTCTTATGTCTAAGTATACAGAGACTTAGAAACACAAGAACTTGAGCGGAAGATATAGTGAGCGAGAAGGATGACACAAGAAGCGAGTCGATAGACTCAGTGCATCCAGGGGACGAGAAGTTGCGAAAGAGTGAATCGGCGGACGACAAGGACCCATGAAGCGCTTTCGAGGGACGAGAAGTTGGAGAGAAAGATTGCTCGAGGAGAAGGCTGGAGTTAGGTTTGAGTGAGCTCAACTTTGGACGACCAAAGAATCACCCAAGCGACCAGACTTGAAAACAGTCAACTTTTAGAGTTTATCGTGTCCAAGCGCATGCACCAGGTCCTGACACTCAGAATCCAAGCGCCCGGATCATTTCGGCAATGTCAGCAAGCTGTTACAAAGAAGATCAACATTGGAGTCCACCTCAGTCGACTCGAGGTGCCCTGCATAGGTCTAGGTGCCTGAATTATTTCTGCCATATCAACGAGTCGTTACAAAGAAGATTAACACTAGAGTCCACGTCAACTGACTCCAGGAGGTCGGGAAGTGAAGATTTGTTAGAAAGAAATCGTTGCAGACTGGATCAAGTCAACGACGTCCAAGTGCCCGGAGGTGCCACGTCAGCCGACGACGAACTTCGACTGATGAGCTATAAATAGAGTCCTAGTGCTTGAAGTTGAGTACAATATGCTCTGTACTTGATTTCGTTTCTCACTTTAATTGTTTGTGCTTCACTTTTTGTAAGAGGCTACTCCACACATAATGAAGAAGAATTTTAGTAAGTTTTCATTTGTCTTGGATTAATAATCATCCTAATTGTAATCAAGTAAATATTCTGCCTCTTACTTTCATCTTTATGTTATTTAATTTTAATTAATGTGTGCTTTTTCCTTACTAAGTTAGATTAGTAAGAGAACTGCTAATTTGATTTGCAGGGCTATTCACCCCTCCCCCCTTTAGCTGACCTACCAAGACCTTCACCACCGACCTAGCACTCCTCTCGACCCCACCGATCCAACTCTCCTCTCAACTTCACTTATCTGATAGACTTACGTCATTCGACTCGATCGCTCTTAGTGGGCTAAGCTCTTTGACCCAACTAATTATCTTTCTTATGGGTCTATACCAACACTTGAATTGATGTAGCATGTGGGTTGGTGCATGGAGTGTCAAGCATATTAAGCAATATGATTATACTAATGTGAATATGGGTGATGTGATATGACAAAAATACAGTGATGTAACATTTTTCCTACAGTAATACGACATTTAATTAATAAGGAAAGAGGTATTATTTCTCCTTCATCATTATTATAAAGGGGTCTGCTCCAATAGGAAAAGGTACACTTACGCATATGCATACATTTACATCAACGTACATATGTTCATCTACTGTTCATCATCTACCTTTTATCCATAAGCAAAAATCTAACTTGAACATCGGTGTGGTTGAGCCAAAACACCCTAGACTTCCATTCTAACCCTCCTTTCTTCTCTCCCCCTTTCTCCTTCTCAAGATCGGCGAGCATCTTTGACGACACATTCCTCCTCTTGGCGATTGACGACTTCATCAACATCTGGGACAAGTCATTGGTGGTTCATCCTCCGGTGATCTCAAGCAGGGAACAGTTATGATTCAATATGAATAATCTAGCTCCATTCATGTTACTTCCAAACTTTTATGGTAAACTAAACTCTCATTCAAGAGGAGCTACTTTCTTACTTTTCCTCATTCACCTTTTCAACAATAGTTACCACGTATTTGGAATGTCGCCTTTTTGCTGACCTAGACCCAACCCCAGTTTAAAATTGATGATTCATTCGTTCAAAATTGCCAATTTGATAATTTTTAGGGGGCCGACCCTTAATCTTAACCTTAACCATTCAAGATGATTATGGTTCATGGTTCAGAACCGTCGGTTCACAATTCACCGCGATTGAAAATTATTATATTAAAAAATATAAAAATTGTAAATTCATTAAAGAAAATGATGAACTTACTTATGTCTCGGATATCGGAACTTACTTATGCATATCATTGATAAATTAAATATCGTATTCTTCGTTTGGATTAACTATTTTCTTGCTACTCTTATATAAAGATGATAAATCTCTTGCTTCTATCGTAATTGAAGAATTGAAGTTGAAAATGATAGAAATTTTGAAATTGAGAGATGAGAATAAAACAAGCTGATGTGGAAATTTATTTACAGAGTTAGGAGAATAATTAATTCTAGATTGTATTTATTAATAAAAAAATAATTAAATAATTTTAACGGTTAAAATAAATCTGTCTTTCCCAACCATCGGAATTGCTTTTACTCATTACTTTTAACTTTTAAATCACACTAATAAAAACGAATTATTATAAAATTGAAAGAAATTATTAACTCAATTATTCCTCTTCCAATTACTAACAATATAGTAAAGGGAGACTATTAATTAGTCAGATGTGCGCTGACCTGTGACTAGCCTTCATTGTGTCCAAATTTTTTATTCAACTTCGATCACAATACAGGAGTTTCTAATTAATCCCCAGCGCCAGATGATTCTAAACTCGAAATGATTATCATTAAAAATGTCGAGGGATGCAAGATTGATAATTTCCTTTTTCTAAATACATGTAACATTTGCATGGCACAATAAGTTATTTTCGCTGGATGTTGAAGATTGGTAAAATTGATTACTGATGTTATTCCAGATTATTATTATGTTCTCCCTTGGAGTACTATAACTTATCAGAGTTTTGTAATTGAACATTTACATATATAAGTTTTATCTACTTCTATCTTGTTCATATACACGATTCTGGTCGAGAAGACGTCGCCTCAATATATACTTAGCTCATACACTTCAGAGTAAGCAAATTGCTTACCTTGACAACAAATTAATGGCCTCTGCAGCTTTTTTCTCAAACCTTCAATATGCCAGGAGGAATGGGGATGGGAATGGTTCATTCTTCAGCTCTTTAAATATATTATAAAATTAATTCCATAGATGTGAACATGGGGTGGTGGCGCAGTTGGCTAGCGCGTAGGTCTCATAGCTAAAGTTGAGAAATCCTGAGGTCGAGAGTTTCGAGCCTCTCTCACCCCATTTTTTTTTTTTAAACAAAATTTGATGAAAGAAAGGTAAATGCATTGTACTGATTCTCGATTAGATTTAATGAAAGCATTCATCTCCATCTTTGTTTTAAACCTACAGAAGGCCAATTGATGACACGGAGATTTCAAGGCGAGATATGGATTATACAATCAAGAAAGTTTTCTAAAAAGACATGACCCAAAACAAGGAATCACATGAATGGGGCTCTTACAGGCTAAGCACTCAAGGCCATCGACAACAGAAATGCATTGGCACTATCAATTAGAGACGATTAAGGCCAAGAAAAGTAGAAAACTGCCATTGGAATCACGTGAATCATAATTTTTTTCTGGCCTTCAAATGTGGCATACTGCTTGGTTGGAAGGTTACTGTCAGGATAATTAAGGGGGTCGCTGACTGCAGTACGGGCACTGTATGCATGGCCCTGCTCCTCTGCATTTCTATATCACCATGCCACAACAAACACATTCTTCAATTGTTTGAGCTTTAATTTAAGTTGATCTTGGCCCTTCCTGAGATTGTAGTCCTGTCTCCTTGCTCGCCATGATCAGCTCAGTTGAATTAATCCCTTCATCACCTACTTAAGTGCACTAGTAATGCCCCGTGCCAAACCTTTGCGTACCAGAGCAGCTAAGCTTTTCATTGATTGCAGTGCTCGTACTAGAAATTAAGTAATTAAGTTTGAGGCATGAATGCAACAAAGGCACATTTTTAAAACTAGCAGAGGAATCAAGTGGTTGCCTCATTGTCTGGGCTTTTCTTTCTTTTTTTTAACAAAAAAAAAGACAGTTCATGTCCTGCAACAACCAAACACACGTCCCACATTTTGACTTATAAAGTAGACTTCCTAATTATATTAAATCACATTTTTTTAGCGCAATGATAGATGATTAAGGCAGGCGGCATTGTATTTACTCCAAGCTCTGTTCCATGGACACTCTAGTCTCTACTTTGAACTTAGTTCCTCGTCAATAACCTATCTATAAGTTTTCTTATTGATTTCAAATAAATGGGGCATATGATTCATGTCCTTATGTGACCTATTCACAATCATCATTTTTAAAATTAATGATTAATAACTGCCAAACAATTGTCATTAATGAAAACAACTATAAAATAGTCATCAAGTGTGGTTCATAATTTCCTCGAGATTGTACTCATGTTCTATATAGATTTTTTCTCAACTTTTATGTATAAATTATCAACTATGTCGATCTTTTAAAGGACTAATCTCTATAGCTTCATATTCTATTATTTATTTTACTTTTAATGACTTACAAGCCTTATTGAAACAATTTCTAACTTCAAAATTTTTATAGCATCATCTCCAGTTCTCCACCTTAGTATCTATTTCGTTGACAGATTTCAGCATTATCATATAATATAACAATAATATATATATATATATATATATTATTTAAATTATTTTAATTCAAAATGATGACAACATAAAATATAGGGGAAAATACCTTTATCCCTCTCTATTTTTATCAAGTAAGTATTTTAGCCCATTATTTAAAAAAGAACACTTCACCCTTTAAACAGAGTCAAATGTGAAAAAAAAAAATACATAAAAGGATAAAGAAATGAAGCATTCAGTATTTGTGTCCTTCGTCATTCGCTCAGATCTATAGTTGATGTTAGTTTATTGGTGCGTCCGTTCTCGATGTCCTGTAAAGCAAAGCTTGTCAGCCGAGAGTTGGTATTGTCGGTGTTACCTTCTTTGACGGTTAAGTCAGTAATGAACTAGATGTGAGGCTCACATGCATGCATGAGAAAATAAAGAGTTTGAAGAAGATGAAGAAAATTTATCTTTGTGTAAAAAAAAAATTATACCTTCATATTTTTACGGAACCTATCATGGATAAAGACAAATCTAAAATTTTAAATTTAGGGAGAAGTGAAGAAAATAATTTTTTTACATTATATTCAAAGGTTGCGCAGTCGGGGCGACAAAAATATATATTTTAAATTATTTAATTTTATTTTATTTGTATAATTAAGTATAAATTTTTATATATTGTTGGAGGTTACATATAATTTATTGATTTTAATTAATAAATCAATCATGCACATGTTAAATATCAATTAGGTCATTGAATTATCTAGAATTAGTACAAATATTAACAAAGGAAATAAAAGTTGACATAAATTATTAATAAATTTAATATGATTTTTTCTTTTTTAAGATTATAAAAAAAGACAAGGACATAATTATCTTTTATAATTTTTTTTCACATTTAACTTTGGTTAAAGAGGGTTAAATATTATTTTTAAAATATGGAGGATAAAATACTGTTAAAAAAAAAGATAATACTAAATTATTAGAATCTGATTAGATAGAATGTTTTTTTAAATTTTTAAGACTATTATTAAACATATCTAAATAATATCATATTTTACGAGTTAATTATATCTTCCCTTATCTATTTTCATATTTAATTATAAAAATTATATCTAATTAATTTTTTAACAATACATAATTAACTTTTAATTTAGCTTAATTAATTTTTTAATTAGATTAATTTACTTTTTAGCCAATGATTAGGTAGATTTACCTAATAGACAATAGAAAGAGTTTAAAGGTATTTCTTCCTAAAAAAATATTAACTCGTAATTACCTCAAATTTATTGGCACGGGTGCCGAGTTCTCCAGAATTGCTCCATCGCGACGACACGTCGCGGATCCTGGTTGGTGGCAATCAGATCATGTCTCCTGTTCGTCCGACACGTCCTTGCGCTCCGCACATCTAAA
>JBBMJZ010000060.1:3884694-3902756 GCA_037833815.1 Zingiber zerumbet
TAAAATTTTAAATTTAGGGGGAAGTGAATGTTGGGGATCCTGTGGTCGGCTAAAAGAAGGGTTGAATAGGCGTTGCCCCTAACAAGTCGATTGATTCCTACGTATTCATTAGTGTACAGTGAAAAACAAAGAATACAAATACAAATACAAATATAGAAGCTAAAGACTAGACAGGAAAGCAAACCGCTAACACGTTTCATTTAACGTGATTAGGAAATTAAGGCTCCTACTCCACAGCTGTCTGTAAGGTGAACGATCCTTATCCGTCTATGGATTAGCCCCCGGCAAACTTCGGCTTTCTCAAGTCTCCTTATGGGTGGAGAAATCTCACCACAATACTCACTAAGACCTCTTGGATTACACAAGCACTTGAGAACTAGTTGACTACTAATTAGGCTTTAGCCAATTCTAATTTTATCACCTTGGTCAGTCATCTCAAGCTCTATGTTATAGAGTTTAGGAAGAAACAATCTTGTTGTTTACCGTTACTAGTCGATTGGTCCTTGCACCAGTCGATTGGTGCCAGCCCAATGGTACTCCATAGAATCCACGATTCTGTCAATAGTTCTTTACCAGTTGACTGCTACAGTGTATTAATCGACTGCTAAACACTAGTCGATTGCTATAGTGTACTAGTCGATTGATACAGTGCACTAGTCGACTGTTGTGCACCAGTCGACTGCTACAATGTACCAGTCGACTGCTACAGTACATTGACTGCTATAGTCCCCCCCATTTTACCATCGTACCCTCACGACTCATTTGACCATTCCTTGCAGCTTTGACCTCTTGCCTTCAAGCCTTCTTTCTTTGGCTCTCATCCTTCGGATGCATTCAAGTCCACGGCTTATCCCAAGGTCATTCTTTACGTATGCCTCGAAGTATACTTTCCTTGGCTCTTGTCCTTGCTGTCTTGTCCACGGTCCCTCAGATGCTCCATCCTTTACCGGACCCGAAGTTATCAAACTGAGTCATATGTATATTCTGTAAATTTACACACTCACATACACATATCAAATAAATAAAGGTAAATCTAACTTAAACTTTTTGCCCAAATATCAAAATATATAGTCACACCGGAGCATCGGGATTGCTCCAACAGTGAAGAAAATAATTTTTATATATTGTATTTGGCTGCGTAGCCGAAGTCACGAAAATATACATTTTAAACTACTTGATTTTATTTTTATTCGCATAATTAAGTATTAATCTTTATATATTATTAGAAGTTATGTACAATTTATTAATTCTAATTAATAAATCCGTGGTCATACAAAATATTAAATATCATCTTGAATTATCTAGAATTAGTTCAGATATCAATAAAGAAAATAAAAATAGATATAAACTATCAATAAATTTAATATAATTTTATCCTTTTAAAATTATAAAAATTATAAAAAAAAATAAGAATATAATTATCTTTTATAATTTTGAGATAAAATACTATCTAGAAAATAGGGGGTTTAAAGGTTTTTTTAAAAAATATATTAACACGTAATTACCTCAAATTTATTGGCACGGGAACGGAGTTCTCCAGAATTGCTCCATCGTGAGGACACGTCGCGGATCCTGGTTGGTGGCAATCAGATCATGTCTCCTGTTCTTCCGACACGTCCTTGCGATCCGCACATCTAGACCGTCCGATCTCCAGGCGTGTCGCCTGGCGAGCCCGTCGGTGGCCGTACCTCCGCACGTGCGCGAGCTCATCCCAAGTCCTCGACGCATCGCCAGCCACCGACCCGAATCCTGCCTTCGCGCCACCTTCCGAGGCGCATACTGACCGTTAGATTCGCATCGAACGGCAGCAAGGTGCTGGGCCCACGAGGGATGGCTATCGTGCGCAGGATGGGGGCGCCAGCCCTCTCTATTTAACCGCCAACGAGCGCGGGGCTCCGCCATCCTCAGTTCGAGCTGCATTAGTCGCTTCGCTCCCCAAAAAAGCCTATTCGATTTCGACTTTGGACTGTAGCGGACTGCTCGGCGGGGACTCTAATGGCATTCATCGACGCCGACAAGCTTAGCTACGAGATCTTCTCCTTCCTTGAGAGCAAGTTCCTCTTCACCCCCTCCGCCACTGCATCGCCGGCTATCTCGAGTGGCGCTGTTGGCAGGATCCGCGTCCTTTCGATCGACGGCGGCGACCGCCCCTCCGATGTCCTCCTCGCCGCCGCCGCACTCGATCGGCTCGAAGCCACTCTCCGCTGCCGTACCGGGGAGCCCTACGCCCGAGTCGCCGACCTCTTCGACGTCGCCGCCGGATCCGGCGCCGGAGGCGTCCTCGCTGCGATGCTCTTCACCAGGGGCCACGACGGTCGCCCTCTCTTCTCCGCCGCCGACGCGCTTCGCCTCCTCGTCGCCGAGAGCCGCCGCCGCCGCGGTCGCGGCTTCGCCTGCTCCCGCGGCGGCGGCCTCTTCCGCGGGGTGTTCCGCCGGCCGGGCGGGTTCTTCCGCCAGGTGTTCGGGGACGCCACCCTGAGGGACGCCGTGAAGCCGATCCTGATCCCGTGCTACGATCTCGCGACGGCGGCGCCGTTCCTCTTCTCGCGGGCCGACGCGGTGGAGGCGGACGGGTACGACTTCCGGACGTGGGAGGTGTGCGCCGCCACGTGCGCCGACACCACAGCGGTGGAGATGCGATCTGTGGACGGACGGACGCGGGTCGCCGCGGTGGGAGGCGGCGTTGTGATGGCGAACCCCACGGCCGCCGCCATCACGCACGTTCTACACAACAAGCAGGAGTTCCCCTTGGCCACCGGACTAGAGGACCTCCTCGTGGTTTCTCTCGGAGCCGCCCCTAGGGAACCCGCCCCAACCGGACCGGCGGAGCTCCTCAGGATCGCCAGCGACGGCGTCGCCGATATGGTACGGATTCTTCCTTTGCCATCGAGAACTGATCTGAGCCGTTCAATTCTCGAGTAGTCTTAGTCATCACACCCCAGCGCGAACTACGGTTGAAAAATAAAAATAAAAATAATTATTTTTTTATCTCGGTAAATTATAATACGTTATACATTCTTATATACGTGATTTTGCTTTTCTTAACATAAAAAATAATTTTTTAAGCCATTTGAACAGGTGGATCAAGCTGTAGCCATGGCATTTGGACACTGCAGTGCAAACAATTATACTCGCATCCAGGTAAATTTTGCACTTTCAATTTAGTAATTAATCCAAAATTCATTAATGATGGGGTCATGATTCTCTAACAGATCCATCGATTAAATTAAATTTATTTTAGGCCAATAATTTAATGTCGGGAAATTGCACGCCGCATTTGCTCAACTCCAAGAATTTGATGCGAACGATGGAAGACATTTTCTCACAGAGACATGTAGAATCGTTTCTCTTCAGAGGAAAAAGGCTTTCCGAGCAGAGCAATGCCCATAAGCTCGACCACTTCGCAAGTGAACTGATCAAGGAAGAAGAGAGGCGGAAGAAGAATCTAATCCCGATTGTCGTAATCAAGCAAGTGATGACACCACGAACATCATCCGCGACGACTATCACCACCACCGCCGCAACCACTGCCACTACAATGTCACCGGTCCACTAAAAGAGTGTAGCAAAGAGGCGAGATTGTGTATATGTAATGTACCTATCAAGGACCGATCTTGATGGATTAGTTAGTTCTAAGATGATTTGCATGTTCCATGTTATTTGCTATGGAACTGTTTTTTTTTTATGAGTTTATTTGAGCTGATTGGAAGAGAATTGGCATGTGTGATCAAGTTTGGTGACATTGACCTTTTGGACTGGGATTGGTCTTGTCATGTGCAATCTAAATTATTGGCCGTTGTCTAATGTTACTCTAATTAATGAGCAATATTTCACTCCATTAACTGTGTCAAATTATTTTCACTGAATCCATAGTTAATTCAACCACTTCACATGTGGGCATGCCACCTTGTGTTCTCAGATGTGAATAAAATAAGAGCAAACCATATTGCTCTCGGATAAAAATAATGAGATTTATGTTTTTTTTTTACATTTATTTCACACTAGTTTTGTTTTGGATGAAGAGACACCAGAGAAGAAAGCAACTCACACTCAGAAGGAAGAAGCCTCCTCCAAACTACCTTTAGGTCAACTCTGATCATCTTAGATTCCACAGCTCATAACCTAAATCCAACATGTAGGCCATCACTGATCACACTATATATCACACTACAATAACCAGAATTTCTCTCTTCATGTTAACGGGACAGAATTACTATGATCATATGACAAGAAAGTCGAGAAAAAAATCCTTCCCATACTAGCGAACTATAATTTCCTGATTTATCCCCTCACAAATGATCATGAGGCCGACCGTATGAAAAGTTGGAGTGGCAAATTCCATCTTTTACCATGTTTTTTAAATTTCTATAATATCTTTTTAATATAAATGAATATATACATAACTACACATAACTTATAAAGGATGATTTTTTTAAGACGGTCTCACACTCTTTAGAAGAGGGTAAGTTATAGTAAGGCAATGCCCCTTTATATGAGAAAAATCATACAATATTTTACACCGACTAAAAATTAATTTTAAGACCTATTAAAATAATTATCTATACAAATATCAATTGCACCCATCCGAAACGAATATATATAAAACTATATCTCCATGGAAGCTGGATAATTTGATGCCTTGACAAACGAAAACAGCTCATTCATTTTGGCATCGCAGAAATTATAAAAAGAAAGCTTTAATATTTTTTTAGTACGGAATGGCTGTAGTAGATTCAGATGTAAACTGATTCAAGGACATCTCTCGTGTGCTACTTAATTATCTTATTTCTAGTTTAAAGATGCTCTTTTTTTTTTTACTTAGTAAGAAAATCTTATATAAAATTGGTCGTTTTATAAACCAGATTTATTTATTTATTTTCTATTGACAGTAAATAAAATAAGGATGCATTACTGCTCAAGTGCTCATCACATGGATTAATGTGGCTCAGCCCTAGTAACAGTTATTAATTAACCTAATTACTCACCTGCTGCCACTGGAATCTTGGCTCAATTATTTAAATCAACTAGGCACGCTTGCATAAGTTTAGCCCGAACTATTTATACAAAAAGATTCTTCAGGTTGCTGAAGAAGTTTCTTGGAAACTGCAGTCATATTATTATTATTATTATTATTAATATTATTATTATTATTTAAAAAAAAGAGAGAGAAAATAAAATAGAAAAAGATTATTTTGAGTCAACTTGGTATCAAAAGATTCCATATTATCAAAGGACAACATAAACAAAGAAGAGAAGTCTTTTTGGACGGGCTCGGCTTACCATGGGCCGGCCTGTGCATTGTATTAGGCCCGGCCTAAGTTCAAACATTTCTTGGAAGCTTACAATTGAAATAAATGAAAATACAAGGGGGGCAAACTAGAAATTCTCCAATATTAATTGTATCCCTCGTCCTCCCTCACCGCGGATAGAACCTGCAGAGAAAAAAAAGGGAGAAATCTGCGTCGGTTTCGTTCCCGTCAACGAAACCGTCTACTTTTCTCCGGTCAAAGGAGGCGAGGATATATCAGCTTCGTTGATTTCTCCCTCCGCCATTGAGGCAAAGGTACTTTGATGATTCCTATCCCATCGATGTATTTTTTGTTTTGTCTTTATTTTTTTTAATTATTTTTAATGAGAAATAGAGGGGTTTTTTTCCGTGTTCATTGCTATTGTTGCTTGTTTGGGCACGATCCTGCCCGATTTGCTGCCGGTCTGCGACTCAGGCAGCCCTGCTATTCGATTAGCTTCTTTTATCCTTAATCACATATGTATATCGATATATTTAGGGTTTTGTTGTTAGATGATATATATTTTTTTTTGCTATGCGTAAAGCGTTTTTTTCTATATTTGGGGAAATATACCGACGGATTCTCAACTTTTTTATTGTATTTTTTTCATTGTGCGTTGATGATGTAATTGGTGTGGGTTGTTTTGACGTATTTTTAAGATTGCTCGATTGTCAACTGCATCTTTTTGATTGATTCATTTCGTATTATGTATTTTGAGAATCCAGGATCGGTAGACAATTGTCGTAAAAAAACACGATACAGTTATGCAGAGCCAAGTTGTTTGTAACGGGTGCAGGACCATCCTCCTTTACCCAAGGGGAGCCACGGAGGTGCGTTGTGCCATATGCAGCACAATCACCCCAGCTGCTTCAGGTACCTCGTTTACATCTTTTGATATAAGTTGGTATCATATCACAGAAAGCTGGTTGTGAAACAAAAAGAGGCTATGCTTCCAACAGTTTCAGACACCATTATGGTGGACATTTAGTTGATTTTCTTTTCAGTCGTGTTTCAGTAAAAACTTAGTTTTTGACAAAAAATGAATTGGCTTATGAAATATGCAGCTGCAGAACTAAGAAATAGTACTTACATATGAATATGGCTGATGCATAGATACAGCCTCTTAATTTTCTTTGTGAATGTTCTATGGATAATCTATGTGCTTAGTAAACCTGTCTGTTTATTTTAACTTCTTTAGTCTACATATATAGGTATTGAAGGAAATTCAACTTTTTTTGGTATATCAATGGCATTATTGATTAGATGTAGTGAATCTTGGAGTTTCAAATCATTTCAGCTGTCTCATAATGTAGCTGCATAAGAGGCTTTAAATCCCTTAAGGGTGAGAACCTGAGTCCATTTGCCTCATCATTTAAAGAAGGAGCATCTGCTTTTGTTGCTAACCAGGCAATAGTAAGCTTCTTCTTGCCTAATAAGCATTATACATCTTACTTGAGAATTGAAATGATGAAGTTTTTCCTAGTTATTAAGAGCTGTTGTGTGCATGGGATTTGATGCAGTGGTCAGTGTAACGGCCTATGCAATGTCTAACAAACAACTATTGCCCATCTTTTTGTCTTACTAGGCTTAGATACTTGGTATTGCACAATATGTTAAATAGAGTAGTGCCATTCTTCTTAAGAAGATACATTTTTCTCATTTTAGTCATAAAGACAATTCTAAATTTAACTTAACAGGAATGGATATGTCTCAACTTGTATGTGGCGGCTGTCGAACAATGTTGATGTATACTCGCGGTGCAACAAGTGTAAGATGTTCCTGCTGCAACACAATCAATATCACTATGTCAGGTATCTATTACTTTCTTCGTAGTTTATTTTGCCTTCTTCATTGTGAGTTTACTTATTCGACTACTTGGTTACAAGCCTACAACATTATGCAACTTGAGCTTCACTTTCTAGTGATTTGCGGCAACAATTTAAGATATGGACTATCTTCTTAGTTGTGGATTGACATAATAACATCTTGTGTGAGGAGCTACATGTTTTATAAGGCTTTACTAGTTTTCCACTAATGCAATGAAATTTGGCAAAAATAATTACACGCCTGAATTAACGTCTTCATTGATTTGGAGTCATCAACAGGTCTTCTGTTCCCTTGCTACTTGATGTGACAAATAAAGGGAATAAGGAAAAGACAAGAGGTATTAAGTTGTTTAATTGAAAGGATGGAAAAATGAATGTAAATCAAAATCCCTAAAATGGCCTTGTCTTCCACTTTTGATCCAACCTGGATTGCCTGTTCCCACTGATCTCTACAGTCCTTCCCAACCATGCAAACTCCTCTACTCTATGTTGGGTGTTCTGGCACATGCAAGCTCCACCGATTTGAGTGATGGCTTATGCAAACTTTGCTAGGATGTGTTTCTGTCTGCAAGTTCCATAACTTCATTGGTGCTAAAAAAAGTACCCCTCCTTTTTTCTGTGACCTGGGAACACTGTGACCCTCTTTGACGAATAATTGTTTAGACATTTGTCAGATATAAACTGGCTAATGGCTTTTGTGTCAATAACTAGAAAATCTCAACTAGTGGCAATGTGTTTTTACTTTTTAGTATAAATTAGTGAGATAACATGATCTCTTCTGCCAAATAAATATGTTGTTTCATGTGTTAACGTTTCATTACTGTGTAATCTTACTTAATGTATTTATTTATGGCAAATCTAAATTTAGAGGATAAAATCTACAAAGAATACTACTTCTATCAGCTTCATGGCTTTCCAATGGACAAAATTTTCCTTGGGGCATTAAATTATTTTGGGTTTGGCTCTAATGCCATTGATTCCTGGAGTAGAAATATGTTCTCTAAAGTCCATACTATATAAATGAGAAGAGAAATGATCAGATGAATCTTTTTATTATGATTTTGTTTTGTGTTTCCTCCAATTACCAGTCAAATTACCTTTATCGATGACACTTTAGACCAACAGCTTTTAAGAATCAGCACTGACTTGAAAATTACACACACACTACTGATTTGGAGAATCAACTGTGACTGAGTGAAACCAAATATGAGTTGTTGCCATGTTGACTGAATGATTCTTCAATCTCCACTACATACGTTAAGTAAGTATGGTTGCTAACAATGAATCTAGTGTGTGGACGATGTTGAGTTTAAAATTTTGATGTCTTTTTGTCCTTGCTCAGTCCTTCAGTAGCACTACTTTGTGCATATTTGATTATTGATCTTGAATCTGCTTTCCCATACCCCGTTGAATGCAGCAAATCAAGTTTCTCATGTGCACTGCAGACAATGTCATAGAATGCTGATGTACCCATATGGAGCGTCATCTGTCAAATGTGCAATTTGCCATTACATTACTAATGTTGGGGTATAGTTTGAGTAGGACTTTTTTTTCCCATTCATCTAATTTGATTGCCTTTTCTTACAAACACTTTGTTTTTTCTCAAAGATGCCAAATATGAGAGCTCCAGCCCCTGCAGGAACGAGGTCAAATGAGACTGCACCCATCCAGACATCAACATCAATTGTATGTTCAACACACTCCCAAGTCTCTTAGTTTCACCAATTCATGGAATTTTTATATTTGTATCCATTTTATTTTGTTGTCCTGTAGCATTCCTCTCGTGTTCCAAACACGACAGTGGTGGTTGAAAATCCGATGTCAGTCAATGAAAGCGGAAAACTGGTAAAGCCTTGGTCTTTGTTCTCTATGAAGTTTAAATGTGATTAAAAATTCTTAAATCTTTAGAGCATTCACATCAGATTTCCTATTTAAAGATTTTACTTTAAATTTTAGATAAGGTAGCTAAAAAATCTTTGCATTAGCTACCCTATCCATTCCCTAAATTATGCATTTATGAACAGTATTTCTCTAAATTTAGGGAATGGATTTCATTCCCTAAACATTATTGAGGAGAGAGAAGAAATAGAGAAGCTGATATATAAAGTGGATATCTAAATTTAATAAAGTAATTTTTTTACCCTAAATTATACATTTTGGATAGAGAAGCTGGTGTGATAGCGATAAAAATCAATTTTCCATCACTAATCTATTCTACAATTTGCAAAATTGTCTTTTTATTTTTCTATTTTCCCTGTTTACGTATGAATATAAATCACTTCAACCATCACAAGTGATAGTTTTCACAATAAACTCATAATACTTAACAACAAAACTCACTACACATCAACAATTACAACATAACAAACTTACAACACATCACAAACAACACAAAAATCTAGCTGAATTAAAATGAACTAGATACATAATAGTAAATCCAAACACTTATCCGAATCTAATATAAGATAAAGTTTGTCCAATAAATTTAATCCAATATAATACATCCTAAGCAAAATAAGGAACAAAATCATCTCTGCGTCCAGCATGAAATTTCATTAAAATTAGTTGTGAATAAAAAAATATGATATTAAATTACGAAATATATAACTACTTATCTAAATTAATAAGAGCATCCACAATGCTTTTAACGTGCAAATGCGTTAATAATTATTTATTATTATTATTTTGAATATGAAGCATTAACGCGTTCAAATCTTTGAATGCGTTAATGCTATAGTACTAGAAAAAGTGTCCATGTCGGCATTAATGCCTTAGGCATGAACGTCACTGTGGATGCCCTAAGTAGTTTAGCTAATGGACATTTTTAAAAATACATACCTGCGTCTCTAGAATAAAAATATGACAAATCTGAAAATGATTATGGAAATATATAAGACAATCATATATGCATATAATTATTAATAAAAATAATATTATTTTTGACTCGAATTAAATGTTGGTGCAAGGTGCACCAGAATCGAATCTGAGTTTTGATGTTGTCAAAGGTTCAAGTTAAGTTTTGTTGTGATCTAACAAGTTAACCAAGTATACAGATTATTTACTCAACTGGAAAAGCCCTAGTTGCGACTAGGTAGGAAAGACTTAGCAGATCATGGAACCCAGGCAGAAAGTCTAAGTGGGTAGAGAGGACCTGACATTTGGCAGAAAGATCGAGAGGTCTGGAGGACTAAAGATCGAGAGAAAGTCCTAGCGAGCCGATTCGAGGCAAGCGAAAGTCTAAATAGGTCTAGAGGACTCATGTTTGGTAGGTATGTTGAGGTAAGCAACTGGAGGAGCGACAATGAGGTCGTGTTCCGAAAAGAAACAAACTTTAGGTCGTTGATCCAACTGAAGAAATCGAGAAGGTTTTCAAGTTGAGATCAAGACAGTTCTACTATCTAATACTACTCATGCATCATATATATATTACTATGCTAACTTTTGTTTTGCAGAAATATTCTATTTAACTCTGTGTTGCAGGTTCGGACTAATTGATCGACCGAACGTAGGGAACAGTCGACTGAACCAGACTAACTCAGACCAGAGCAGAACAAAGCAAAGTCCGGTCAAAGACTGATCGGTCTACTGAATCAGCTGATCGATCGACCGAATCATGATGACATGGAAGAGAGTAGACCTGAGCTAAAGCAAAGAAGGACAGGCTGATCGATCGACCGAACATGGCAATCGGTCGACCGAACAATCGCTACATTAATGAAGCATCAAGTGTGAATCTCGACGAACAAGGAAATTCACTGTTTGGTCGACCGAACCATTAAATGTCATCAATGCCCGAAGATCGGATCTCAGCAAAGGATGAAGGGAGCGGGTTTGGTCGATCGAACCCGAGGATCGGTCGACCGAACGGTGACAATTCTTATAAATGTGAAGCTCGAGGTCTGAGGCTGGTAACAAGTCTTCTGTCCATATCAGTGCAAAAAGTTCTGTTCGTGCTACTGTTCTGCAATACATCTTCAAGCAAGCTACTGCTCTGAATAGATGCCGTCAACAATCTTCATCTACATACTTGTTCGGTATATTTTATTTTAGCTTGTATTGTATTTAATTTCATATAAGATAGTAGGTTATTACTATCTTATACTCTCATTTGTACGAATTATATTTTTCTAAAGATTTTGGAAAGAAGAGTTTTAGTGGATTGTCCAACGGTGCGATCAAGGATTACGAGTCTTGGAGTAGCAGTTGTTGACCTAGTTTCCGAACCAAGTAACTAAAACATGTTTTCTTCTTTTCGATGCACTACTCGTGTTTTAAACGTTCCAAAATGAAGAGTTTTTAACGAGCGATATTCACCCCCCTCTATTGCTTTCTATCGATTCTTCATTAAAAGTTATGATAAATGATACATACCTCAAAATAATCTACTCTATAGGAGAATCGTCGAGATTCTGGACTCCAAACGATGTGGACCAACCTTCTATGAATTTGGAGAGAACGTCGCTGCAAATGCTTGCATATAATGAACTATCACCTCACTCTGAGCCTGTTGCTGTCGCATGTCTAATATCTCTGCGTCCCTCCTGCCCATTGTCTGCTCTAATGACGATAGTAGAGTCCGCAAGTCATCATTTTTCTCTCGCAATTTCTCATACCTCACTAGATGAGGAGGAGGAAGTAGGACGACCCCTAATCCCTAGAGTCCTCATCCGCTCATACTAACTTTAGCCTGAGAGCCAAGTCCATAGAGGGATGTCTTCTTATTTCCCCTGATGACATCATAATAATCATTAACTATATCGGTGGAAAGAAGTTGTGACCCCTCTCCCTCTGTCCTAGGTCGAGACGAGTCAGCAACTCTAGTGGTCATTACTTCCTATGTGAAAATAATAATTTTAGTAACCTTTACATAAAGTGTACAAATATATTTACTAAATTGAATATACTTACATTAATTGCTGAAGAATGTTGATCGACAAATAACCTATCTTTCTTCTTATAAGTTTTATTAAATATCTCCCAACAAGTGGGAGGTCTCTGTAATTCAACAGTCTATGTACAGAAATTGTAAATACATTAAAACTAATAATAAAACATATGTAAGAAATATTTATATAACTTAATTTTAAACATACCAAGTCAAAGGCATGCTCCACCATCGAACGGGATCTAATAGTATGCTGTGTGGATCTGATGCTCTGTCCAACAAGCTCTAAATTGTGATTGCTACGTGCAATCGCTAAATTGTCATGCCAATGCTAGGCAACCCAAATGACTTTCCAAGACTGCCAAACTGCATCAGGGACCTCAGATGTCCTGGTGCTCCTCTACCTCCACTTGTATAACATGTCCATGTACAGTTTATAACAGTAGGCATTCTAAATTTTTTTAAAACATTTCCTCCTAGCCCTCCTCCCAAACATATCTCTTCTGCAACAATATATTTGGACAATTAATATCATGTTAACTACAAATATATTTCTTTTCTAAATACTTACCAAAAACTCTTCGTAATAAAAATTCTTCATATCTTGGTCTATGAGCCACCATGTAATACCAACAGGAGACAATCGTTCTTTAAACTTTTTTGATATATATATATCGCTGCCTGGTGACCATCTGAGATAAAACTTCATGGAAAAATATTGTATTAGATATGTTTGATTATTAAAAAGAAGCTAAAGTACTAAAATACTTACTAAATACATAATTACATAGCAGTCCCCACAACTCGCAACACAATCTGGTTATAACGTGGTCTCTGTGCTGGCTGCATGACTATATATGCAGTATAAGATAGACATAGTTGATATAATATTGTCAACTAGGGAGATGAAAAAATAAAAGAAAATTCATAAAATATACCATGACATTGTTAATAATTTTTAATCTCCTGATGTCATTTTGAATAAACTAAATTAGCATCTTGTAAGTTATCATCACTAGACTCCATTGGTATATCAACTTTCTCACTACTAGATATCTTTCCATCATCTATTCCCTCGTAAGTGACATAGCATCTACAAGTAATTGTGATGTAGCTTGTATTTCTAAATCAACTGAGTATATCTCGACTTCTTCATTTTGATATGCATTATGGTTTTGGCTAATTATGGTGTTCGACATTTCTATGATTGATCGAAGCTTTTGTTGGTGCAATCGACCTAGGTTTTGATGTGTGTCAAAGAGTTTAAGTTAGACTTTCATATGTATTTGATATGTGTTTGAGTCTTCAATACTGTATTATATTTATACCTAAACTATTTACCTTAGGTATGGTTTGACATCTTCACAGTTCAAGAGTATATATGTCCTCATAGCATGATATTCTTATTTATTTAACCGTCTAGTAACAATTACACCTATTGTCTTACCATGAAACTTGAAAATAGAAAGCATGTCTGGTCTGTTGGTTGAATATCATCAGAATTTCACAGACATTTACAATGTCTCATTTTCACATGATCAGCAAAATAATAAGAGTAAAAGGAAGTTGTTTCTTCAACCAAATATGCATTACATATTGATCCCTCAATTCTTGTTTTGTTAGAAACATTATTCTTTAATTTTGTTAGAAATCTTTCAAATAGGTACATCCATCTGTATTGCATAAGATCACCTAGTTGTACCTTATAATGTAAATGAACAGGTAGATATTCTATAGAATAAAAAAAACTAGGAGGGAATATTCATTTAAACTTACAGAGTATCATTAGAATGTCTGTCTAAAGCTTAAGCATATCTGCGGATACAATAACCTTTGAAGTCAAATCTCTAAAAAGAGACTCAACTCTATAAGTGCTTGCCAAATATTGTTTGGAAATAGATCATAGAATGCTATTGGAATTAGTCTTTTCATAAACACGTGACAATAATAGCTCTTCATTCCAAACAATTTTAATATGTTCCTATCAACACAACAAGACATATTCAAGGCATATCCATCAAGAAAGTTGATTGCTTTCAACTAAGTACATAATTCTTGCTTACCTTCTTTGTTTATTGTATAACATGCTTTCAGATATTTATCAGTTGTTTCATTTTAATGCAACTCGGGTCTGTTTACTAATTATTTTAATTCATCGCATGATTTTGTTGTATTTTTAATTTTCCCATGAACATTCATCACAGTATTAAAGATGTTATTGAAGAAATTTTTCTCAACATGCATCACATCTAAATTATATCGAATGAGTAAATACTTCCAATATGGTAGCTCCCAAAATATGCTTCTTTTTCTCCAACCATAGTTGTTCACTCTTACAATGTGTTTATTTATATTATTAGAACCATCCGGATATACTAGAAGAAATCCATAACTATCAATTTTATCAAGAACTTCTTCACCTAATTTTGATACTGGAGGAAGTTTTATAACCATTTCATTCCTTTTGAAATTTTTCTTATTTCTTCTGAATAAGTGATCACCTGGTAAAAATTTTTGATGATTATTAAACCAGGATATCTTTCCACTACAAGGCAATAAAAATGCATCAGACTCACTCATGCAATGTGGGCATGCTAACTTACCAGTCGTGCTCTATCCTGACAACATTGAGTATGTTTGAAAATCACTAATTGTCTACAACAAAATAGCATGCATTGTAAAGTCTGATTTGCTTTCAATGTCATAAGTCTCAAACCCTACATTTCATAAATGGTTCAGCTCGGCAATCAAAGATTGTAAAAAAAAAAATCTATTTACCCTTTTGGATTATGAGGACCTGGAATAAGAACAGTAAGAAACATGAATTTATCTTTCATGCACATTAATGGAGATAAGTTATATGGTGTTAGTATAACTGACCAAGATATATTGTTGTCCATAACTTCCAAATGGTTGAAATCTATCTGCGGAAAATCTAAGTCTCACATTACATGGTTCCATTACAAAGGAGAAAAATATTGTATCAGGATGTTTTTACGCTGGTGAGTCACAAGGATGATACATTATATCTCCTTTATGCACATGGTTTTGATGTCACCTCATGTGGCTTATTGTTGCGATAGATGCATACAAGCGTTGGAGCCTAGTAGTTAATGGGAAGTAATATATGACTTCTTCTTCTTTCCAGACATGAGACTACTCTACTTATAACGAGGGTAATTACACATTCTGCATTCCATTTGTTCGTTATCTTCATTCTAAAATATCATGCAATTATTGATAAACAATGAATCTTCTCTACTGACAAACTCAAATTTCTAATCAATTTCTTTGTATTGTAAAAGCTATCAGTCATGCAATTATCTGCGAGAAACAATTCTGACATCAATTGATAAATTTCATCATAATATCATTCAAAGAAATAATGTTCTACTTTCATATTCACTAATCTTGCAATAGTTGATAGTTGAGAATGACCAGAAGGAATACCTTCCCACAATTCTCTCACACTAGCCTTCAACATGTCATATATTTAATGAACTTCAGGCATAGGTGTTTCCTCTATATTCGATTGATCATATGCATTCATTGCATCGTAAACCATTGATTGCATTACATTCACATGCATTGATGATTCCTCTGGAGTAATCAAGCAGGATGACGAAGCAATGGAAGGTCAAATTTCTTCAAATAGATATGATTCTCTATGACAATACTAGTTGTAATAATTTTGAACAAACCTCATACCTACATATATGAGTTTTCACTATATCCTCATCACGGAAAGTCATATTTCTACATTTGCGCTGATTACATTGACACTTTAACTCAACACTATTCAAATATTCTGGATGAGATTTAGCGAAGTTCATAAACTCTTCAATCCCAGCAAAAAAATTCTTGACTGATAAATCCATTGTATAACCTATTGTACATCTAAGCCTTGTTCATATACATTGTATCCTAATGGGAATAAAATTTCTAACATAGTTAATCATGGCAAACTAAGCATAATTATATTTTCGAACATGGTTACTCATATAAGTAATATCAATATGGTTAATCATGCAGGTAATATCAATCTGATAATTATCTAAATAAACAACATAGTATCTAAATAAGCATCATGCACATGCATATAAAATATACTAATAGAGTATTTACAAGATTGTACAAGAGAGAAATAATTAGGAAGAGTCTAAAAATTAAGCTTCTAAACTTGATATAAAACTAGACCTACTTCTAAACTTGATAATATGATCTTATATAAAATAACTTGTCTATCTTCGTAAAGAGGTCATTTGGTCTCACATGACACCCTTTCCTCAAAAAAGGGTTTGAATTTGGGCAAGATAGCAAGACTGAGTGCAAGATTATGTGACATTCATTATGAAACCACAAATTTAAGTACCGGATCAATTGAGGAATTTTGAAGACTTATATGAGTTTGCTACTATTAATATAGACTAAAATTTCAAAACCACCAAGCGCGGCACTAAAGATAAGAAAAGTCATTCAAATTCTAGAACCACCTGGCAAGGGTTGCCGACCACGACTTGGCGGAGGTTGCCGGCCGCGGCTTGGTAGAGGCTGTCGGTTGCGGCCGCAGCTTGCCAGAGGCTGTCGGTTGCAGCCGCAGCTTGCTAGAGGCTGTCTACTGCAGCCTAGCAATGCATGTTAGGTGCGGCCGCGACCTGGCCATAGAGGTTGTCGGCTGCGGTCGAGGCTTGCCAGAGGCTGTCCGTCATAGCCTAGCAATGCATGCCGGGCGTGGCCGCGACCTGACAGTGCTCGGCTAGAGCATGCAAGAAGAAAAGAAGCATGAAGTCGGAGGAAGAGAATGTACCTTAAGCTAGAGGAGGAGAAATCGGAGGAGGATGAAATCGCCGGAGCAATAGGAAATCGTCGGAGAACTGAAGGAGGAGAAACACAAGCGCGTAGGGAAGATCTGCTGTGAGTGTGCCCTAATATCCCAAATATTGTGATGAAATTTTTAATCCATCGCCATTAGCGAGGGATATTTAAATATTCTTCGCCAATATCGACGGATAATTTTCTAACTTTATTAACCAAAATCATTTAGTCTTGAAAAAACATTACATATATATTCCATCTTCTAAATTAACACTAATCGTGCATGAGATCGTCAAAGGATGAGTCACTAGTGTCTTCAACGTGGACTTAATGAGTCATTGAGCACTGTGAACAGTTGAACGCCAGGAAACCTTGCCAAACTAGGAATAGAGACAAAGGAAGGAGCATTAGAAGAAAAGTTAGGGGTGCCCTGTCTCAGCCACTCCAACGCCCAAATTAGTCTCCAATAGGGAGGAAGATAAATAATAATAATAATAATAATAATAATAATAATAGAGGAAGGAAGTGTCTTTCTTAGTGTGTGTATCTATCATTAAGATAGTATTTTCTCTTCATTAATTGACGGTCGTGTCATAGTAAAAAAAAAAAATGTTCATCGTCCTATCTCTGCTATATATGGTTACAAAATACGAATACGCTCGCCCCCAACGCCCCCACCAACCCGTCCCAGGGCCAACACGGAGGAGGTAAATTACGGGCGGCTACTAGCCTTTGGAATAGTAACTAGCATATAAGGGAAGCATTTTATCTCGACTTTGCCGAGATTTAAACCTCAGACCTCATGGTGGCAACACTTTATGCGCTAGCCACTAAACCGTCCCGAGGGGACCCTATCTCTGCTATATATGATATGACACATATCCGGTATCTTATATAATCATACTAATAATCCGCATGGGTAACATTTATGACTTATGCTACGGATCTATTGGGCCTACGGGCTTGGCCCAATGGATTTGGTAGAGTGTAATCTGCCTTGTAATATAATCCAAATTACATTACAAGGTTGATTATTTTCTTTGGTTTCATTTTTAACTTGTAATATAATATAATCTGGATTACAAAACAACACATTGTAATCTGATTACATTACGAGGTCACCATTTAACAAAAATTTGAATGTCAAATATACCCCTAGTCTGTCGCCGCCCATCGTTGCCCGCCGCTGCCTCCTCTACTCACCGCCCGCCGGCGACCGACGACCAGCGGCCGACCGGCGATCGACGA
>JBBMJZ010000060.1:3963673-3974269 GCA_037833815.1 Zingiber zerumbet
AGGAGAGGAGTCGAGAAGCCGAGTTGCTGGGTCAAAAGATAGAGTTGTCGATCGGAAGATGTCGAGACCTACTTTCAAGCAGTTTCCTTGAAACAGATTTGCCCCACCTTCAGCTATGCTTCAAGGTTCTCTCGAGTCATTTGTTTCCTAGGATACAACGACAAAACCATGTACACAACCAAGCGTTGATTGTTCGTGGTGAACTGAGAATGCGCCCGAGTGCTATCACGTGTAGTTTAGTTGAGCGGATGCTCAACTGAGAGAAAAGATTCAGGGAATGAAAGTAGAGGAATTCACTATTGCTTTTGCTTTTGCTTCGTTGTTTGCTCGAAATCTAGCCTCCTTATATAGGAGGATTCACTCTTGACTGTAATAAATAATCGAGTTATAACCATCCAATGTTGGGTTTAATGTCTGTTATTATTGTCGAGACGTTATAGAATCATCATTAATGAATTTAATGTCAGTCATTATTGCTGAGACGTTATAGAACCACCATTAATGGATTTAATATAAGTTATTATTGTCGAGACATTACAGAATCGTCATTAATGGATTTAATGTCAGCTATTATTATCAAGATGTTACAAAATCACTATTAATGAGTTTAATGTTTCCGTTGCACTCTTAAGAAGGTAGTAAAAAAAAAGCTTTAGGTGGTAAAATATTAGTTCATTTACTTGGACAAATTTCCCTCAATCGATCTTGCATTCGACGCTCGTAGGTCATGCTTGCACATAGATCAACTTAGTTCAGTGCAAATTTAGGCCCTAAATTTGTACCCCTTGCATATCCACACATGAGAGAGAGAGTCTCTCCACATGCATATGCTCACAACATCAATGCATGTGACATAATCTAAATTAATAATAAAACCAAGAAACTCCTAATATAAGACTAAAAAATTCATACACAATAGAATATCTTTTCTTTTCTACCTCTTTATTCTATTCACATTTCCAACACCGTATATTGTTGTAATATCTGATATGATTATATCTATAAAATAACATTGCAATACATAACATTCCAAATAATAATTAAATCAGAACAATACTGATTTATATGGTAGAATTAATGAGATTTACATATAAAAAATAAGTATATCCATAACTGAATCATTAACATTAATCTTAAAATTTAATCATTATTACGATCTGAATCATTAACATTAACACATTAATAGTTTATAATTTTCATCGCTAGACTTTATTATTATATCACACTCTTCACTATTTGATGTCTCTCTATCATTACAATATACATCATGGTAAGTAAAAAAAATATAGATGAGATCACAACTATCATAAACACATAAATTCTAGAATGCACAATGAAAGATAATAAATATAAACATGTGATATTTAGATCTAGATCTTCCTCAAACAGAATCACTTCTTTTTGGTATCTATTCCCTAGGATATCATACAAGAACAAATCTTATTCTGAGAAACAACTTATCATACAAGATTATTGAATTGAAACCTAGAAAGGCACAAAGTAAACATGGACCAGAAACAACATAGCTCGCGACCGACCAGCTGCTTGCGGCCACCCAAGGTTGCGACTCACCAAGCTCGTGGCGGGCCAAACAAGCAGTCGACCTAGATCGCAGTCGGCCAAGTTCACGGCCAACCAAGGTCGAAGCCGGCCAAGATTACGGTAGAGCTCACAGTAGGCCGAGCTCGCAGTTGGCCTTGCTCGCCTTGGCCTAGGATGAGAGGAGAGGGAAGGGGAGGCATACAAATGAGATGTATGAAGAGATTAGATCGAAGTCGAAGAGACGAAGACGATCTTGAAGTCTAGACATGGCTACCGACGAGACCGTCCGCTTCCCCCTAGCTGGCCGAGTTGCCATTGTCACTGGTGCCTCACGAGGTATCGGTCGCGCCATCTCCCTCCACCTCGCCTCCCTCGGCGCCCGCCTTGTCCTTTGCTACGCCTCCAACGCCGCGCAGGCCGACCTCCTCGCCGCCCAAATCAACTCCTCGTCATCCACCTCCCCGCGAGCTGTGGCCGTCCGCGCCGATGTATCCGTCCCCGCCGACGTCAAGTGCCTCTTCGACCGCGCCGAGTCCGCCTTCGCGTTGGCGGCCCACATTCTCGTGTCCTGCGCCGGCGTGTCAGATTCCAAGTACCCGCCGCTGGCCGGCACGTCCGTCGAGGACTGGGACTCTATCTTCTCCGTGAACGCGCAGGGCGCGTTCCTCTGCTGCCGGGAGGCGGCCGCACGGCTGGTGCGCGGCGGCGGGGGCCGGATCGTGACGGTGTCATCGTCGCTAGTGGCTGCGCTGCGGCCTGGCTACGGGGCGTACACGGCTTCGAAGGCGGCCGTGGAGGCAATGACGAAGGTGCTGGCGAAGGAGCTTCGGGGGACGGGGGTGACGGCCAACTGCGTGGCGCCGGGTCCCACCGCCACCGAGCTGTTTAAAATGGGCATCCAAAGCCCTAATTTCCTACGACTGATCTCGCCATTTTTCCCGCCGCCTCGACGCAGCAGCTCCGGAAGCCAACAGCCGTGGGTATATAAGCAGGCTTGCGGTCCTCCCCCATCCGGCGACGAAGATACGGGTGGCTATTCTTGTGCAACGCAGTGAAGTAGCGGCCCTTCTCCCTCCTCCTTGGCAGCCCCTGTCGCCGGGTATTTGCCGCTCGATAACTTCGCTTGTTCCTTCCTTTCATTTTGACTGGATGAGGAAGCATACATGCTGCATGCTAGTAGAGTTAAAATGAAATTCTATGATGGGGATTCTGGATTCTGTGATGCCGGATTTTCTATGTTAGTATTGCTTTTCCGTGATGGTAATAGTCAGCTGCTGTTACCTATCTATCTATCTTGACGATGTTTAATAATGATATTTAATTTAGTAAGGAGATATCCCAACATGTATGTATTGTTTTATGTAATACTACGCATTTTCTTAAATTTGTACTTTTTTTCTTTTAATATGGACTGCATATGGTTGCTAGTGTATCACATTAAACGGTGTCTGAACTGCTGGCTACCTTCACATGCTGTGCAGTACCATAAATTCATTGATGCTCATTAGGATATCAATATGGTGCATTTTCTATACTTCTAACAACTGTTCACTAACTAGAGTCAAGAATCAATGTAGAAATTGCAGAGATGAATGCTGCATGGATTTGTATATTAAACTATTAATGGTTTGTTTCCGACCTCTTTAGTTGCTCTGGAGCTTAATTATGAAGCTGGGTTTCTTAAGGTTGAGAGTTCTTAAGCATTTTAATGGAAGTTTTTCACAAGCAAAGTTTCCCCTGGGTAAGATACCATTAAAGGCCTTTCTGATTTGGCTTTTCTTTGTTTCAGAAATTCCGATGTTAGTTACTTTTTTTATTTCTGTTCTCCTCAACCGGCAAATTATTCTTTAGCTAGGGATGTATGGTTATATTGCCTCAAACAGAACCTATGACAATTATTCTTGTTCATGTTTTCTGATTTCAAGCAGCAAAATTTTCTTGTTTACAGGTCAATGTCAAGGCCAGAGAGCATGTTTCTCAATGATATCATTTGATGAAGGCAAAGATAATAATGGCATCGAGGCTGATTTTGTTGAAGGGAAGAAAGATTTGGAGCCACAAGGTGTAGACCCCATTAAGGGTTGGAACTTCAGAGGAGTGCATAAGGTAGTGCGGCATTGGAGGTTTGTTCAATTTTATCGCAGGTGCAATTTGTCATCACTATTCTTTTGTTGGGCATCCACATTAATATGTCTTTCTTCATTTAGGCAATTATTTGTGGCAAAATTGGCCAGGCTCCGATACAGAAGATATTAAGAAATGGTAAGATAGCAACCATATTTACTGTTGGAACAGGTGGTATGTATGATCAAAGAATTAGTGGAAATGAGCATTTGCCCAGACCAACTCAGTGGCACCGAATTGCTGTTCATAATGAAAACCTTGGGGCCTTTTCCATTCAACAGTTAGCAAAGAAGTATTTCATCTCCTCTCATTATTGTTTTCTTATTGCAATTTCTTGAGTCTAGTATCTTAACGATTTGCACTAGAGTTGATATCATAATGTTAATAATCAGCATCCCTGTGGGGTTTCTGTGCTTTGGTGCTTCATTTCAGCTCTTCTGTCTTGGTTGAGGGAGATATTGAAACTAGAGTATACAATGACAGTATCACTGGCCAGGTGAAAAATATACCGGAAATCTGTGTGCGTCATGATGGTATGTAGTCATGATATGCATTTTCTTAATTTTCTTGATCACATAAAAGAAGCATTTTATTTCATTTTGCCTTTTTATTAGAATGCAAACTTTGAACAATGTTTTTGCTGATAATAGTATAGATTGCATGCAGGGCTTAGAGCATTGGATAAAAAATGTCAATATTCAGTGGCATAAGTTGATGTTTGACTGGATTACATATTATCCTGTAGACATAGTGTTACTATCATTTTGGCTAATGAGGATTTCATCATTTATAAATTTAGCAGTTGCTCCAGCAGCAAAACAGACAACTTATTAGAAATCAGATAGGTGATGATATATTATTATCCATATAATTACCTGCAGTTCTGACAAAATAAACTAGTGGTAAATTATATGTTTTATGTCCTCTATGTTGCTTTGAACATTTTAGAGTTTGAATGACACTCTGTTGGAGTTGTTTTTGGATACATTATCATTCTTTTTCGGTGAGTTACTGTGAAGTTACGACTTACGAGATTAATAGAAAGAGAATTTTTTTATTAACAAGGCCTTAGTGGGTTATACTATGTAGTTATAAGTCCTTCAGGTACAATTATAAGGTATTTTCTTTATTCATTTTATCAATGAGTGAATATTTTTCTCTGGTAGCATCAAGGAACCCTCTTTGAGGGAGAATTCAGTAGTTGCAGTTGTGTTGAATCTATGAAGGGTCCTATGGGGAATTTGATCTTGATGGGCACTATGAAGTAAGGAGTTAGTGATATGTTAGAATCACATTGTTTTTGCTGCATTCCAAATTGTGTAGTACAAATGTTCAAATTAGGCTACGTTTGTAACGTGGAAGGTCAGTTCATAGTTGTAGTTATCTTTCAGTTTGCCATTATGACATCATCCATGCAATAATGAGTCACAGGCTGCAGTTATTGTTGTTATCACAATATTTGCATTGTGTTAACATAAGATTTCTTTGATTTGAGTAGATACACTTGCTACTTTGTTTTCTTTTTCTTGGGTGATGAATTGGTTATATGATTTGCATTTTTGTTCTTTTTATGGTCAGTTTTCAGATATTCATTTAACATTTTGTTAACTTCTTTTTTTCTATCCAGTGTGCTGATCTGCAAGTGTTTTTATTTGTTTATGTTTCTTATTAACTATCCTACATTTGTGATGTTTGTAGGAAAGATTCGCTTGATTAAGTCTGGTGATGCTACTGCTAGTATATCTTTGGAAGGATTGAGTACGTGTTAATCTCTGCTTTGGCTATATTTGAGATGTTGGTCACTCCCCTTTTCATATTTCATTTGCTTCTGATTTGTTTGGCCGATTATTAATTGGGAGGTTAACTTGATTTCTGTTCAAGTTGGGAGGTAAACTTGGTGTATTATGGAGATAATGGACGTAGTAGAACATGTAACTCTTATGACGTGCTTGGTTCATAGAAATAACTATTCTATTTCCCACGAATTTATATTAAATAACTATACATATTTGGTTGCATAAATGACCATGGAATACTTATTCCTTTATCCCTTATCTATTCCGTCCATCAAATAAGGTATTTGATTAATCCAACCGGATTTATTGGGCTGGATGGGCTGGTTAGTCTGATCAGATTGTGTTGGTTGGTTGGTTGGTATAGTCTAGTCAGTCCAGTCAGACTGGTTGGTTCAGATGGTCAGGTCATGATAGTCAGTTTGGTGACTTTGGTCCAGTTGGACAGATTGTGGGTGGATGGATTGGTCGGGCTGATCAAGCTAATCTACCCAGATAAGCCAATCAACCTAGGCGAATCCATTAGGTTAATTGAAGTAGATCATGAGTAAGATGAAATATTTATGTAAAGATTTTTTTATCATGGAAAATATTTCTTTTGTATTTGTTAACCTTTTTACCAATTAAACATAAGAATAGCTTATTTATTTCATTCCTTTGACCAAACAAAGGAATGAACCTATTAAATTAGGAAATGTCATTGGTTATATATTCTATTCCAAGAATCAAATGCACCGTTAAGTATCTTGATTTTAAGGAGTTAAGGGGTTAAATTAGAGCTTATAAACGTATAAATTATCCTAAGAATCCATGAATCTTTATGTACAAATGAATTAGAGCTTTACATAAGGGTTCGTCTTTTTCCAAAATGCTTTTACTTGAACCTATATTGATTTTAGGTAGGTAGGAGGCATAGACTTTAAACTTTCAACATGTCAAAGGTAGGAATTGGTTTATCTCCATCCGACAAATACTTTAAACTGTCAAACTAGAAATCCACCATTTTCCCTCTAGTTATTGACACCCGATACAATTGACATTGTAATCTATGTTTCCTTAAATCAAGTCTGTCATATTTTAAGTCTCTCAAAGAAAAATAGTGGTCATTTTTAAAACGACTCTTAATGTCTACAATTTTTCTGCAATATCTTCTAAGGTTTTGTTAATATTTTTCTTTTGAAGTTAATGCACTCTCTTCATTAACAAGTGAATACTTTAGATTCAATTTAAAAAGGTAAAATAAAATATTTTTGGGTGATGTTGGAGGATAAAATAGATAGTTTCCTTTTAGATAAGAACATTTTGACATTAATTAAATTTTAGAGAGCATTTTGAAAAAACTGTTAAATGTGGGAAGCTTTAAAAAAAATTACCTCAACAATGATTAAAATTTAAAACAAAGTCTGTGAAAAACATGAAATTGGTTTAAGATTAGATGTTTTCCTGCCACAACTCTTCTAAAAGATGTAAGTGATTCAAAATTCATCTTTAGTTGCAGGGGATGGATTGCCTTGAATACCCTGGTTTGAAACTTGTTTGTGGATAACATTTTCATATGCTTATATTGTTAAGTTTGAAGTGTCTGCTTGACAGATTTAGCTTAGAAATCTTGAGCGATCTGAAACTATTTTCTGGATACATCTTTTAGTTGAATAAACTCGATTTGTGTTATATGTTAAAGGAATAAGATTATCCTCTCGTCTCTCTGGTTTCACTCAATTTTTTGTCAGATTCTCCCGCCTTTCTGTTCTACCATGATAATGTTTCTGCATTATTAGCATGTCATTCGGTAACTTTTGTTTATGTTTTTCATCTATTTTGTCATATTACTGCGTTAGTAATAAGCATCTATGCACACACACTATAAAGGAATTCATTGAGGTGTTGCTGTCAGAACTCATCTTTCACTTGTTGAAAAAAATGAGCAAGCAATTTGTCGGTGGATAATTGTGTTGAAGTGAGCAAAATTTTGGCTCCTTCTGGACAAAGGCGAAAGAAAAGTACCAGAATACTAGAGATGAAGCTTGTTTTAACATTATTTGAGTTCCGTGGCATCAAGCAGCTGCAAGATTTGGCACAAACCAACTAGAGTTGCCATTGTCCATGGAAAATCATTCATTAGAAGTGGACAAAAACTAGGGATAGATAAACAAGTAGTGAAATAATGGGAGTAGACAAATCAAGCATCCACTTGCTCTTCTTTACATTATCTGTCTAACTCATGTAACCAAAGCATGACTACAGCTGCTTTTGCACTTCTTTACACCTTAATAATTCAGAGTTTAAAATATCATACTCGATTGTCTCCCCTTGCTAACTTCCACTGTCATTGCAGGCACTTCTATTTGACTGAAGCTTTTCTCTTCAGTTACCTCAACTAGACACTATATCTCTATGGCTTTTGGATGATTATATTCTCCTCCAAATTAACTTATATTTTGGCGAGCCAAATGTTTGATAATCCTGGTGCGGTGTCTGAATTTCAGTAGGCGACACTTTTGATTTGTTTATGGAGTAAATTTTGAGTACAGTTTGTGCACATTTAGATGTCTATCTCTAAGATATTCATGTCAAATGTTGAAGCACATCCATATAATACTTTCTTAAGGTTGGAAAATGCTTGAGCATTCTAGTGAATAATGGTAGGATCCACTTGATTAGATTTATAATTTTATTAATATTTTCTTATCGCCAGATTGGAAAAGACAAAGCAAGCGAAATTTGAAAAATCTTATTAGTCATAGTGTTTTATTTCTTGGAATTAAACATTCAAATAATTTAATATAGCTATGAGCTGGAACATTAATAACATTCTTTTTGAGATATCTGTATTGTTTATGGAAGATAATCATACAAAGGTTTTTTTTTGTCATATCTTTCATCATTATTTTGGATATTTTCATAAACACTTAAAATTATTTTATCTCTCTAATAGCTTAAATATTTGGAGCCACAGCAAGAACTTCAATCTCTGTTTCAGTGTTAGAGCAATTATCATGAACAATAAATATAACGGATAGAAACGTAAGGCCAATTGCTGCTGCATTTTATTGCAGTCCTCATCAGAAGAGATAAGATAGAGTATAAAATTACAAAAACTACTCGCCAGATGTTGCGATTTCAGTGGGAGCTGATGCAATTAAGACGCCTCGTCTCTTTAAATGGAGCCGTGCTTGGCCTGCCAGGCATTTGCAGGTCCCAGATCTCTTCCTCGAAGAATCGATCAGCTCACTCTCTGTTGTTTCAATGGAGAGATCTATACCCTAAACCGTTCCTGTTCTTTATTTGCTTACTTTGTTCCTATTGCGTCGCAGGACCAAGAGAAGAGATCATGCAGAGGGAGAGAACTATACCAGTTGCCGGCAAACACTCGCCTTCTTCCAGCCATGGCGACAGCAAGAGCAAAAATCTCTCCTCGCCTTTGTTCCTCTTCCCCGATCTAAACCCTACGTCCAATCTCGAACCCAAACGCTCGCCTTTCTCGAAGCGGCCACCCAAGGCGCCGCTATTGGAATTGCAGTCGGAGCCAATCGGCCTCGCCATTCTCGACGCTCTCGTCGACGATAAAGAGAACGGAAAGATGGTCTTGTTTGGATCACAGTTGAGGGTCCGAATCCCATCCATGGAGTCGCCACGCTCGCCCATTGAGTTCGGCGTCAAGAACAAGGAATCCCAGTTGGCGTTGGTCTCCCCTGGCCGACCTCTCTCGCTGGCCGTGCTCGACGCCGTGAGCGCGTCGGCGACGGAATTGGAGACGTTGGAGAACTACACTTGCGTGATCTCACGCGGTTCGAATCCGAAGACCACCCATATTTTTGATGACTGCGTCCTGGAGAGCTGTGGCGACTGGCGAGCATCAATTTACTCTACTCAGGAAGAGCAGCCCTAGGTGCGTTTGGTTCCATGGAGTGAAATTGATAAGAAATTAGTTACACACGTAGCAAATGTTATAAGAAATATAAAAGTAATATTTTTAAATATAACATATTTTTATATGAAATACCTCTTGTCTCTCAAATTTATTATTATTATTATTATTATTATTATATTATATTATATTATATTTTTTTACCTTACAGTTGCCCCTATCAAAACCAAACAAATAATATGATTGATCAGCTAGAGACATTCAAGGTAAACTGTAAACTGTAAACTGTAAACTGTAAACTGTAAACGTGCCGACACGGTGTGGTGTGAATGCTATATAGAGAAGACGGGGTCAAGATAATGTAAAGATAAGGTTGTAATTAAAGTCAGGATTTATGTATCTAAACAAATCACTTCTTAGAAATACGACATCCAGTATAAATTTAAATGGCCACAAAGTTTATCGGATTTACGGGCTCAACTCCCCACTCATGAGAGCTTCCAGTATAAATCTGGGTGCACATAGAGTTGGCCGGATCTATGAGACTTAGTTCCTTATTCCTCATGAGTAGAACTTCCAACATAAACCCGGGTGGACATAGAGTTGACCGGATCTACGAGGTTCAGCTCCTCACTCATTAGAAGGGCTTCCAGTATAAATCTGGATAGACACCGAGCTGGTTGGACCTACAGGATATAGCTCCTCACTCTTCATGAGCAGGACTTTCAATATAAACCCGGGCGGAGATAAAGTCAGCCGGATCTATAGGACTCAGCTCCTTATTCCTCATGAACAAGACTTTCAATATAAACCTGACCGAAAATAGAGTCGGCGGGAACTACGGGACTTAGCTCCATACTCCTCATGAGCATGAGCGGATACAGAGTCGGTCAGACCTTCAAGATTCAAGTTCTCACTCATAAACAGGACTTCCAGCATAACCTCGGCTGATAATAGAGCCGGTCGGACCTACGGGGCTCAGCTCCCCACTCTGTACATGGACATGGTTCTCAACTTAAACCTGGTCATCTCCAGGCCGATCAAACTACCTCTAAAAGATAACATTGTAAAGAATCGCAACAACTTTTCAGAGAATAACAGTTATTTACTAGAGAATGTTCCATTATTGACATATATTGTAACGCCCAAAAATTCTCAAAATAATTTTAGAAATATTCTATGATTTTTCTGAAATTTTAGAATATTTTTACGGAATTTTCCGAGTAGCGGAAGTAGCAAAAATAATTAGAGCCGTAAATAGCTTACGCG
>JBBMJZ010000060.1:3989651-4004322 GCA_037833815.1 Zingiber zerumbet
CCAACAGGTCAAGGTTGACCGGATGTTGGTTTGGGAGACTTGGGACTTGGTTTGGGCAAAAACCAAGCTCTGGATCGGTCTGGTGACCGATCCAGTGATACACTGGGTATCTGGATCGGTCACCAGACCGATCAGATAACGATCAGTATGCCTCTGTGTATAGCCTGATCGGTCTGGGGACCGATCAGTGCTTTGAGCAACTCTCTGCGAGAGAGTGCACAGAAAGGCTGGGGATCGGTCGTGGAGACCGATCCACATAGAGTCTGATCGGTCCACAGACCGATCAGAATACGCACAGAGAGTTGGGCAACTCTCTGTGAAGCTTGCTGATCGGTCTGGGGACCGATCAGCAGGGAGTCTGATCGGTCCCCACGACCGATCAGGATACTCCTGGACCGATCAGGAGTGTGCCTGATCGGTCCAGGCAGAGCCGTTGAGTCGCAACGGCTCTCTCCGCTTTCTTCGCCGAGCTTCTGTCTTCTTCGCAGATTGTGCAGGATATATATGGGGTTCGAGCGACTCTACAGAGACTTCTTCTTGATCTTTTTCTTGCTTCTGCAAGTTCTTGCTCCTGCTGTTCTTGAGCTTGGTTGAGCTCGCTTCCGAAGCTTCGCGTGAGCTTCCAGTCGACGATCAGCTGCTGCTGCTGCTGTTGGCATCCGTGGAAGTTGTTGCTTCATCAACGGACTCCCGTCGACGAGAAGGCAAAGTGCTTTTACATTCATATTGTTTGTTGCTTCTTGCTTTCTCTCTTGTATTCCTTTCTTGCTGTTGCAAGTTGTTGTGGCGAGGTTTCTCCACCCAGAAGGAGTATTATTAGCCGGTTCTCCGGGGACTCATCCACCGACGGATTGATAGGCTTCGTCCACCTTACGGACACGCCGAGGAGTAGGAGTATATCTCCGAACCTCGTTACATCGTCGCGTGTTGAGGTTTGATTTCTCCGCTTTCGTTTCTATTAGTTTATTTTCCGCTGCGCTAACCCTAATCGTAGGAAGAAATGAGTTTTTGGGGTCGGCTATTCACACCCCCCCTCTCTAGCCGCAACCGACGATCCTAACAGTTTTAGCACTCTGTCTATATTTATCGAATATAAAAGACCAAATAACTTTTTCGATCTATCTCTATAGATTTTTATTACAAGGATGTAAGTTACTTCTCCCATGTCTTTCACGAAGAATGTCTTGGATAACCAAACTTTAACGGACGGTAGAACTGACACATCATTTCCTATAAGTAATATGCCATCAACATATATTATTATAAATATGACCACACTCTCACTAACTTTTTGATACACACAAGCTTCATCCGAATTTTATGAGAAATTAAATTCTTTAATTGTCTTATCAAAATGGATATTCCAACTCCTGGATGCTTGCTTTAGTCCATAAACGAACTTTTGAAGCTTGCATCCTTTACTTTTGTCAACAGATGTGAAACCTTCGGGTTGTATCATATACATGACCTCGAGCAAATTTCTATTAAGGAAAGCTGTTTTCACATCTATTTGTCATATCTCATAATCAAGATGAGCTGATATGTCCTGGAGTATCTGAATGGATTTAAGCATGACTACAGGTGAGAAGATTTCGTCATAATCAATGTCTTACTTTTGACGATAGTCTTTTGCCACCAACTATGCCTTGTAGGTAATTACATTATCATACATGTCAGTTTTCACTTGAAAACCCACTTACACCCTATAGGAGTAATGCCTTTAGGTGGGTTTACCAAATTTCAAACTTAATTTTCATATATGGAATTCATTTATGACTTCAAAGCTGTAAGCCACTTGTCCTTCTCTGACTTATTCAGAGTCTCTTTGTAATCAGTAGGTTTCTCATCCTCAATGAGTAACACGTCATTCAATTCTCTTACAAGAAATTCATATTTCTCAAGAATATTGTGTGTTCTACCTGATCTACAAGGAGGTTGTATCATAATCGATTATGATTTTTGACTGGGCATCTCATTAGTGTCTATTGAAATCTCTTGAACTTCATTAAGTTCAACTATACTCCCACTTGCTTCCTAAAAAGAAATTCTTTCTCTATGAACGTAGCATGCCTTGAAACAAACACCTTTAATTCCAAGGGGTGATAAAATTGGTAAACTTTAGTTTCCTTAGGGTATCCAATAAATAAACACTTATCAGACTTAGCGCCCAACTTGTTTGATATAGTTTTCTTCACATAAGCAGGACATCCCCAAATATGCAAATAAGATATAAGAGGTTTCTTACCAGTCCATATCTCATATGGAGTAGTTGAGATTACCTTTATCGGGACTCTATTTAGCAAGTAAACAGTTGTCATGAATACATAACTCCAAAAGATTTTGGAAAGATTTGCACGATCCACCATTGATCTAACCATGTCCAACAAGATTCGGTTATGCCTTTCTGATACACCATTATATTGTGGTGTATATGACATAGTCTATTGAGACATTATACCATTGTCCCTTAGATAATCTTGAAACTCTTAGCTTAAATACTCATCACCTCTATCGGATCGAAGTATCTTAATACTTTTACCAAGTTGTTTCTCTACTTCATTTCTGAATTCTCTAAACTTTTCAAAGGCTTTAGACTTGTATTTCATTAAATACACATACTATAACAAGAGTGATCATCAATGAAAGCAATGAAATAGCTATAACCTCCTAGTATGTGAGTTGATATTGGTTATATACACTGGTATGTATAAGCCCAAGTAACTCATCAACTCGTTCACCCTTTCCAGAAAAATGTAACTTTGTCATCTGCCTTTTAAACATGAATAACATATATCAAATGTATCTAATTCAAATGATTTGAGAACTATAATCTTTCGCAATTTAGACATGCATTTTTTGCTTATATGCCTAAGACGACAATGCCATGAGTAAAAGGTTAATTAATTATCTAATCAAGCGCGTTTATTGCTCATTTCAATATTGAGTATATCACTAGATATATCTAACGTGTAGATGTTATTGTATAAAGTTCTAATGCCATAAAGAATGTCATTTAAAGTTAGATAACAATAATTGTTACTAAAAGCCAAATGGAAGCCTTTTCTATTTAAGTAAAAAATAGAAACAATGTTATTTATTAATGCATGAACAAAATAACAATTATCCAGTTCTAAAACAAGTCCATTAGGAAGTTTTAACAAGTATGTTCCAATGACGACTACAACAATATTTGCTTCATTCCCAACTCGCATACTTGATTCTTCCTTGACGAGTCTTCTGCTATTCCTTAGCCCCTGTATGCCATTACATATATGTGAGCACACCTAGTATCCAATATCCAATTGTTTGAGGAAATAGCATGACAATCAATAACAAAAATACTTGAAGAGGATGGAGCATCGGATGCCTTATTCTTCTTCATGAACTCAAGATAAATCTTACAGTTTCTTTACCAGTGTCCTATTTTTCCACAATGATGGCATAGACCCTTTTGTGCCAGTTTTACTATCTTGACCTTTTTATTTTTTTTCCTTTATCCAGATGTTTTAGTTTTCTCTTAGAATCTTTCTTGGAGAGTCTACTAACATCACTGTTTTCTGTTCACCTTTAACAAAAGGATCCACAGTATTAAGAATAATAATCATCTCGGGGAAGGTCGATTCCAAATTGTTCATTTGATCATTCATCATAAATTGTGAATGACTTTTCGGTAAACTATGTAGAATTAAGTCAATACTTAACTCGTGATCCATCTTAAAATCGAGTGATGCTAAACACTCTATGTAGTCATTCATCTTTAGTATGTATTATACTGCAGACGAACCCTCCTGTATCTTTAAGAAAAACAGAAGCTTAGAGACCTCGAACCTTTTGGATCTGGCTTGCTCATAAAACAGCTCACGAAGATGATAAATAATATCATAAGTATCTAAATGCTCAGTTTCTATAATTCAAGAGATATAGCGGCTACCATGATGCAATTTGTAAGTACAAAATCATCCTTATGTTTCTGATGGGCCAACGATTGGTCTATAGTTGCATTAGCATCAAAACTTGTGGGAAGAGGTTGATCTAGGATATAAGCTAGTTTCTCAGCTTTGAGAACAATTCTCAAATTTCGAAATCAGTCCAAGAAGTTCGGCCCAATTAGTTTGTTCAAGTCCAAAATTGAACACAGATTGACAGAAGTCATAATTAAATGATTAACCTGAAAATATAAAAATAAGAATGTATGAGAGATATGATTTTATTTATATAAACAATTTACATAAAATCCGTTTATTTATCAAATTCAAATACCCTTATTTTTTAAATTCGGGAGATAGTAAGTTTTCTCCAAGTAGGTTGATATCCACCATAGATAAGAATAACCTTGACTTTGATCAACAAGTCATTCTTAGCTATAGTAGTAGGTAACAAGTTTACTGATTGCATATTGCTTATATGCAACTATCACATTATGCTAGCAACTAATTGATTTTCACATAAACATCGGGTTGTTAACATATTAACAAGTATACATCAAATGCAAATTATCCAACTTCACCTCTATCTACATTGATCATGACTTTGACACAACAAATCAACGCTTCAAGTTTAAAACTGACCCGTTAATCATGAGATTACATCTCTATGACTTGAACATATTTAATTTTAAGTTGAGCTTAACTTTAGCCAACAACTCAAACAAGAACTTAAACTCTGGTTTTTACCATATTAACGGAAGGTGTAGGTTTTAATATTGTATAAGGGATTTTGGTCTCATCTACATCATGCAAATATTATCTACATGACATTACACACATAACATAAATGGTGGCAAAAGGCGAATACACTCGCTCCCAGCGCCCCCACCAATCCATCCCAGGGTTAACACGGAGGAGGTAAATCACGGGTGGCTACTAGCCTTTGGAATAATGATTAGCACATAAGGGAGGTATTTACCTCGACTTTGTCGAGATTCGAACCCCAGACCTCATAGTGGCAACACCTCATGCGCTAGCCACTAGACCGTCCTGAGGGAACAAAAAATAAAATAATATGGCATGTCACAAGCATGGCATAGTATGACACATCACATATGACATAATCTAATTACATCACACACATGATAAAATATTCAATTATATGACATACAAATGACATAAGATGCATTTCTAACTATATAGTTATCATTTTATTTGGATATATAAAATATATGCAACTATTTGATTTCATAAATCATGATCCATTAATTATATATTTTTATAAAATATATCTTTTAAAGATTTGATTCATAAATAACAAATCTTTAATTATAAATTATAAAATTTCTCTAAAAGATTTGATTTCACAAATATAGAATCTTTTAATCTTAGATTTGGAAACAAATTTCCAAAGCTAACTGCATATTTTCTTTAAAGAAATAATTCTTAATTAGGTAATTCTAAATTAGGAAACAAATTTTCTAATCATAATTTTAGGAAATAAATTCTCTAAATATAATTTTGAGAAAAAATTCCCTAATTATATTTTCTTAACAGATTAGGAAATAGTTAGAATTACTTTAATTAACTCAAAATTACCAAAATTGAAAATTTCAATTTACTATTTCAGAAACAGTAGCTGGATTGATTGGCTGATCGATCCAAGGCATTTGGATTGATCCGGTGATCAATCCAGAACCATTTTGTTCGAACATAATCATCCTGAATCGATCAACCAATCGATTCATCATTTAAAAATCGTGATTTCATGTTTTCAATCGATTCACAATTTTTCTTAATCGATTGAAAAGATTTGAATCAATTGACCAATCGATCAATTAATGATCTCTTGCCCTTAATCGATCAAGAGAACTCTTTTTCACAAATTTTGAACTATTGATATCAGCCGATCGATTGATACAATATCAACCGATTAACCAATTGATTCAGAGAGTTTTTGTTCGAATTTCCAATTTCAGATCACAAACAATTTTCAAATCTATTTTCCCCCAAAACCAAATAAAAACATAACTACAAACATCCGTAAACTATTTTACGATTATATCAAAGTACAATCTGGCTCTGATACCAGTGTTGGGATATGTCCGATGAAGTGTGTGCTAAAACACAGTTCGTAAATATACATAGCGAAAGACTAAAATGTAAATAAATCTAATTTATTACAACACACACCACACGTATACAGGATGCAATCGCATTGGACAAGATCATAAAACAAAAAATTAAAATAATTATTTTATGTATACCTTACGGATGACCTATAACGAGAAGGACATCGACCGTAGCGATGTTGTCGAACTTCGCCTCTATTTGTATCCATGCCGAACTCTTCAAGATAACTCCTTAAGTACAAGCCTTTCTTTCGGAAGTTACTAGCCACGAGTGGAAGAGGGATCAACAAGAAGAAGAAGCAAACAAAGAAGGAATTCCTTCCTTGTGGTGGTCACGGCAACAAGAGGAAGGGATTCCTCTTGTTGGCGACGGGAGAGAGAGAGAGAGAGGAGGAGGAGGAGAGGAGGATTAGGTTTATAAAAACCCAATCAACGAAAATAATGAATTTGTGTTTAATTCTTTTTTAATCATATCAATATATAACCCTCATTAATGAGTTGGATTAGTAATACCAAATCCAACCCATTATTCCTTAACAAAAAATTAGTCCATTAACTCCTTGGTTTGGTTCACAACTAAACCAAGTTGGTTCATGATTAATTCAATTTGATTCATGAGTTAACCACATAGGGTCCACTCTTCTATAATAAATGTGGCCCATCTGCGCCTCCATTTCGATAAATATTTTCATATTTGTCTTATGTATGGTCCAACCAAATATTTATCTCCTGATCTAAGAATCCTATTCTTTAACTCATTGTGTATGTGACCTAATAGGTTCCTGGTTCATCTTGACCGTCCATAATTAACTGCTTAATTATATAACGATTATGAATGACACCTAGTAGTACATCATGATCTCCAATTAGCCATAAACTCATAGTTGATTTTAGAACTAATTCTAAACCCTTCAGCAGCTATAATGAGTCATGTCTCGTTCCTTTCACTCATCTTATACCCACTTAGTTCAGGACATGGTTTATGTGTCTATCCCCATTAGACTTATTACGTCACATCTAGCCCAAGTAATACTTTCTCGTTCTACGGATTTAAATTACTCGTTCATGTGTACAAGAGTCTTGTACTCTTAATCATGTGATGCTTTGGCTAAAGACTTTGAGCAATAATCCTAACAAGTGGCCATAGGCTATACATTTCTTTGCAAGGAGTGGTGAATCCTCTGTGGTTTATCCAAATACCTTTGGATACTTTGACTTATACCCAATCATCACAGGTCTACACCTTGATGAGATGCTTGCTTAAGATGTCAAAGTATAAGTCTTTATGACCAAGATGACTTGTGTACCTTAAGTCGAAGAAAAACTTGCACTCAAGCTGTAGTAAGAACTTCATAGACATATCTATATGTAGAGAAAAAAACCATATGAAATTTTACAGCAGGTTACTCTAATAAACTGCTTACCATAACTAGCATCTACGTTTAACTATCAACATTCCAATATCTTCAGCCAGTGAGAAATAGCTGATTGGCCGAACTAAGGAGTATAACCCATGCTAGTCTTATAGAATTGATGATGTCCAAATGCATCAACTTGACGACTAGGAAAATTCTAATACATTCATAATTGCACATGTAAAGATAATCATAAGTTGTGATTCAATCACAAATTCTCTCATAATATGAATTGTATTGTGGGCATTCAGTAAATGAGTTTAAGACTATTCAAACATATAATGTGCACTCAAATAGTGAATCTATATTTAGTAAAAAATCGTAAGACGATTACTTTAGGGCATCCCTCAAAATCTAATAAAAACTACCATGTGTACTTACAATCTTCCCCTTTTTGATATGAAGCAACCTGAGTTGAAGTTAGGGTTAAAACAAAATGTAATATAATAAATTAGTTAAGAAAATTTCAATGACACTAACTATTTTACAAATAAGTATAGGAATAAATTTTTAATTATCCCACCCCCTTAACTTATACCTATTTCTCCCCCTTGATCACATAAAAAAAATGAAAAAAATAAAATAAACAACTAGAAAAATTTAAAATTTTTCTAGGGGTATATAATAAAAAATACCAATAGGCTAATATTTTTCAGAAATAAATTTTAAAAATATTTTATTTTTACTAATTAATCTTTTTATGTTTTGACAAAATAATTTAAAAATTACTTTTCAATTTAAAAAAAATCCTAAAAATGTTTATCAAACTTAAACAGAATAAGATAGATTAGCAGAAAATTTTTTATAGAAAGATATTATTTAATCTAATAGAAATGATTTACAGAGCAACCTAATTTTTGAAAATAAATCTTTAAACATATATTTTCAACTCTAAAAATTCTACTAACTTTCCTGGATATATAAAATAGATTGTTTAATGGTAGAAAAATTAAAGTTTCTAAGTTTATATTTTATTAAATTTTTAATATTAAAAATTAACTTATCTAAAAATAATTCATAATTTTTTTTATTATTTATTAAAAAATTTTGAATAAAATTTCTCTCAATAGAAACATTACTGTTCTATTAGATTAGAAATTTTGAATAGAAAATTCAAATAGAAAATTATTAAAAAAAAATTTTTAAGTCAAACAATTTCTATCCTAACAAAAAATTGGGAATTCAATTTAGAAAGGATTTCAGAATCCAATATAAGTTCCCACCTACTAGATTCACTAAAAATTTTAGTGGTACATAATTCCTAAAGATTTTCCTTATTTGTATCTTATGATTTCTAATGTATCAGTCAATTCTATCATAATTTCTAAACCTTGATTCTTGAAAAACATTAAACATGCATAGTCATTTTCTAGTTTTTCTATTTGCGCTTTTAGTTTTTCATTTTTCATTTTTAAATTATCATACATTACTAAAGGACATGAATTTGCTAAGTTTAATTTTAGCTTAGCATTTTCATTTTCTAATTTTAGCAAGTTTTTGGAAAGCATTTTAATAAATTTAAAAGATTCTTTAAGAAGTAAGGCTTGTACCTCACTTATCTTGTGGTCTGATCCTTCGTCTTTATTGTTGCTTTCTTCTAAAGATTCTCCCTTCATCAATGCTCATTTCTAAGGAACTTTCATCGTTCCTCTAGTGGTTTGCCATTAGGGCTAATCAGACATACTCTTCTAACTCTGATTCTAATGACGATGATTCATCCTATGTGGCCTTCAGCGTCTTGTGCTTCAATCTTGTTGGTCTTTTGCCCTTGTATTTCTCCTTCTTCTTTAATTTAGGGAAGTTATCCTTGATGTACCTTTATCTTGACTGTTGTAGTATCAAACTTTTCTTTTTCTCTAAAGGTGCTTCTTTGCCTATAACTTGTTAAATTTATTAGCTTTAAGAAATTTACTAAAATTTCTCACCATTAAGGTCGTCTCATCTTTATTGATTGATGCTTCGGAGTCTGGATCATCCGTTCTTGCCTTCAGGATAATTGTCTGACTTGACTCCTTCTTTAATTTTGCACATCTAAATTTGTGAAGTTCTAAAGTCAAAAATAAACTTTCTAATGAACTTACCTCTAGATCCTTAGAAATGTAGTAGGAGTCAACTATGGACGTCCATTCTAGTGTTTTAAGGAAAGCATTCAAAATGTTTCTTAGTGAATCTCGGTTTGTTACCTTTCTCCGAGATTCATGAGTTTGTTGATTAGCTCCTTCAGTTTAGCGGGCAGTTACGCTACTAACTCTCCTTTAAGTCAGAAGTTCGTTAGTTAGTTCTGGAGCAGGTCCCATCTCGCGATCTTTGCTTCGGATGTTCCTTCATGTAGCTCCAGAAACTTCTCCTAAAGTTCCTTTCCTGATTTGTATGCACTGATCCTATTGACTTCTTGAGGTGGCAGCAAGCTTAGCAGATGGAATTCGACTCGTCCATTTGTCACAAAGTTCGCTTACTCCTTCTTTATTCAAAGGTACTCTTCTTTTTCTTCGCCTTTTTGATCTTTTGGAGTTACAAAATTATATTTGATTATATTAATAAAATCTCAAAGTCAGTTTTAAAAAAATACTTCTATTCACTTTTTTCATAGGGTGAATTCCCCCTCAAACTTCGGTAGGTAGATATTTGGTTCATCGATCATCTTGTTTGATTCGATTGGCTGTTAGTCCTTCTGAAGCTCCCTTACTCTGATACCAATTGTCGGTCACGTGCAGCTGACGAGAGGGGGGGGGGGGGTGAATTACCTGAAATTACCAACATACCCTTCTCAAAGCTTTCAACTTAAGTTATACAAACACTTTAATGAACAAAACTAAATTGCATAAAAATAAAAGAGGCTACTGGATTTTACTTGGTTACAATCGGAAAGATTATTAATCCAAGGTGTTGAAAGCAATAACAAAATTTTCCTTTCATCATAGGTGGAGAAGCCTCTTACAAGCATTGGAAGTACAAAAAATATAAACTGAATAAAGAATTTGAAATATAGAAGTGTTGTTATTAAATCTCGAGCACTAGGGCTCCTTTTATAAGTTCACTAGTCGAAGTGACTGTTTGATGATGTGGCACGATCCGGGCACCCCCAGTTGATCGCCTAGCCAATCGTCTCAATCTGTTTTGCAACGATAAAAGGATAAACATTTATCCACTCCCGGGCACCCGAACAACTATTGATGTGGACCCGAAGTTGATCCACTACGACGAGGCACCCGTTGGGCACAAAAGTGGTTTGGGCGCCCGGAAAAGTCAGCTACAAGCTGACCGTCAAGTGCCTTTTCTAGTCTCTAGTTTCTTCTCTAGTTGCTTGGATGATCCTCTAGCCTTCTAGAGTTGAGCTCACCCGAACTCAACTCTGGCCTTCTTCTCAAGCAGTCTTCCGCTCCAGCTTTTCATCTCTCAGAAGCATCACGCGTATCCTTCTTGCTCCACCAGCATGCTCTTCCGTAGCTTCTCATCCCTCAAATGCACCGATCGAGTCGACTTGATTTTCATGCCATCCTTCTCGTCTGTCGTATCTTCCACTCGATTTCTTGTATTTTTAAGCTCCTGCACACTTAGACACAAGACATCAAACACAAACATGACCTAATTTAACTCAGTTGACCACATTAAAACTACCACGAAGTACTTACAATAAGAACACAAATGATGAGACAGATGTAGAAAGGGAGGAAGCAAATGATAGCCTAGATGCAAATTTTAGCGAGTAATAGACACCATCTCTACGAGCCTCGCTGACTAGTGTTGCCCCCGTACAATAATCCAAAATCTGAAAATAGGAATCAAGGAAAAGATATGTAATGGGATTAGTAGCACAAAGCGTAGCAATAGGAATCAAATTTTTTGACATATCATGCACATATAAAACATTGGAGAAAACTAAAGGTAAATATGGAATAGAGAAAAAGAATGAACCAGTATAGGTAATAGGTAATCTAGAATCATCACCAATAATAACACTATTGTTCCCATAGTAAGACTCATGCAATGAAATAGTAGTGAGATCAGTAGTGACATGATGATAGGTTCCAGAGTCAACCACCCATTCCTGAGGATCAGACGAATGGGCAAAATGAACGACAGTGTGAGCAAATGGTGCACTGTAGACTGGACGTAGAGCACATGGCAGAGCTGATGAAAGCAAGGCTAACATTGAGGCAATCATATGATAGCACTAGAGAGCAAAGTGACATGTGACACCACAGCCAACACACAAGATAGTGATTGGGACCGGACGCGGCCAACTGTACAAGCGGGTGCACAGGCAACACTAGGGTAGGTGGGAATAGCTGATAGGACGTCATTGGAATCTGCCATGCTTGAGGCTGCGCAAAGTTTGAATTAGAAGTGTGTTGGCGACCACCACGAGAGTTTGAATACTGGTATGTAAATTCCTTGTTGGAGCCACAAGAGCAATCACTAGCGTCGAATATGGATGGTGTTGAAATTTTTAATTAGGCCTCATAGCTAAGAAGTTGCTCTAAGAGCTTGTCAAAGGTGATAGGGATATCACAAACTTGCAAGGCATGTGAGATATTGCAGTAATCTTGGCTAAGACCATTCAGAACGCAAATAGATAACTCATCAAAATCAATATTGACATTCATAAGAACAAGAGCGTTAATACTTCTTTTAATGTCTTGCATATAATCAGTAATAGATCTGTTACCCTAGTAGGGCAGGTAAAGTTTTGATGATGAGTCACAATCCTATCATGTGAGGGGCAGTGTAGGTTCTCTCCCTTGTGCATCATGCGTCTCAAGATAAAGTGGATGCAAAAATAAACTGTACAAGAGTAAAATACATCGATCCAACAATAGCATTGAAGCGAAGTTGATCCTGGCAGAGCTAGAGAATATGATTAGGATTCACCTGAGGGAGCATGATGTATGTAGGCGTTATGTGCGCCGGGCGGGGGTGCGAACCATCAATAAATCCTAATAAGTCATAGTCAAAATAGAAGATACATGAACTGCATGTGCCAGATAGAATAATTGGAGATAGTGAGTTTCAACGGTGCCTGAGCATTGACGTTGAGAGTCACAAGACTGGAAAATGAATCAACAGCATTCATGGGAGGCGACCGACGGATGATGTCGTCTGCGATGGTCATTGTGGTTGACTAGGGTTTGTGGAGAGAAGAAAAGAAAAAAATTATTGTTAAGCTTATTACTATGATACCATGTTGAGAGTTGAATACATAATCTTTATTAATAATGTGTACAGTATATAAATATTATTACAAGTATAAAATAGGAAAATATCTAAAACATTAAGAAACAAATAAATGAGAAAATTTTAAAAATATTCTCTAATAAAGAAAATATTGTTTAATAGCATCTATACGGTATAAATTCTATCTCGCAAAGGCATAGCTAGTGTTGGGCTGCACTGGGCCAGCCCAGCACTTTTTTTAGATTAATATTGAGCCTATCTTTTTTTCTCTTCGTTCAAATTAATGGAAGGAAAAAACAAAAGGATTTTAGTTCAACCCTAGGCATTGAGGAGCACCGTCACAGACTTACAGACCGCAGAAAGCAATCCCAACCCTTCTCTCATTGTTTTTCAAGCCGTTCAAGTTATAAGTCCAAGGTATCTCCTTTCCTCTTCTCCATTCCTCTCTATTCCTTTTTCAAGGTTATATCCTTTCCATTTTTTTCAACTTGCTTTGTTTTCTTTATTCATTACTTTGATATAATCTTGAAAATAGTCTTGATTATGATTTCTTACTTTTTTATGTGAATTTGTTGAACATGTCAAAAGTTTATTAATTTCTATTGCAAGGTTTGTAGAATCTGTGTTGGCATTGCAACCAATTTCATGTTTTTGATGCTTAATTAGTAATTGATAAAACATTATCACTATGATATTTTTAATTATGCTTTAAAACCAATCTGTGTTGGCATTAAAACTTAATTATACTTCATAATAATTAATATGTTAAACATTATCAATCTTAATTATGTTTCATAATATGTGAAACAAATCTTAATTTCTCCTTCATCTTTAGTCCCAAAGGTTCATTTTAATGGATATCTCAATAGTAGTATCCTCTTTTATATTTGAGCTACGACTTCAAACTATTTGAAATTATTTGAATTTTTTAAATTTTCTAAAAATTATAACTCTAATATTTTGGGAATGTCATGATATTATAAATTAATTCATTATTGTGTTTGATATTGTTATAAAATGAATAATATGATTGAGTTTGTTATAATTGATTAGTAACCATTTTTTGTTCTTAAGTTATAAATAATTAATTTATAGTTATTTTTTGTCTTTAGGTTATAAATGGAACACCAACAACCTTCAAATAAAAAGTCAAAAAGATTATTCATTTTTTAGGAAGAGAGATGATCAATCTGAATCTGATAATCAATTGTAATATGATATACTTCTTAGACCAACAGTTGAATCCTCTACTTTCGATTTACAACTTCCTTTTGTATCTAGGCCAATAGAATAAAGAGAGGAAGAATTTGATATTTCTTCTATTGAATGAGATTCAGGATTACTAAAACTAATTGGTGAATACCCTATTAATGAGAGGGATAAGATTAGAAGAGCATATATCAAAGCAGGGCCTTATCAACCCAAACTTGTTGAGTATCCAAAAATAAAAATTAGAAAGTAAAACCATCAATTTCAATTTTCTTGGTTCAAACAATTTCCTTAGCTAGAATATTAATTACCTTCAAAGGACAAAACATATTATTTTCCATGCTTTGTTTTTGAGAACATAAGTAATCTAGTAGCTTGTTTTGTACTTGTTTATGAAGAATTTAATAGTTAGAAGAGAGTTAATGATGGAGAAAAATGTGCATTTATTATTCATGTTGGTTCATTGTCTTCATCACATAATAGATGTGTGAAATGTGCTCAAGATTTGGTGAAACCAAAGTAAAATATTGACAAAGTAATGAATGCTCAGTTTACGAAAGAAATTGTAAATAATATGCTACGTCTAAAGGCAACAATTGAAGGTTTATTATTGTTAGGATCTTAGATGGTTAGAGGGGGGGTGAATAGCCTCTTCAAAAATTAGAACTTAAACGACAATAAATCTTTCACGAGTAGTTAGTGCAGCGGAAACAAAGTATAACAGAATATGAATAAGGGAAGAACAAAGCAAACCACAGTGACTCAAGTGTTTACGAGGTTCGGGGATAACTTGCCCCTACTCCTCGGTGTCCGT
>JBBMJZ010000060.1:4023587-4034363 GCA_037833815.1 Zingiber zerumbet
GGCTGCACAGGACCCACATTATTTAGTATCTCATAAAGTGCTCATTTATATGTATTTAAATTTTATTCTATTTACATAATCTTACATTTTATTATATGACTTATATTTGTTTTTGGTATTAATTAAATCATGAGCTTACATTATTTTCTCTCTTTTAATTTCAATACAATTAGTAACTGCTAGTATTATTAACATCCCCATATTAACTAGTTTAAATTTTGCTAAATGGAAGAGTGCGTTAACGTAGTCTTAGGCTGTATAAACTTAGATTATGCATTAAGACACGATCACCCCGCTCCTTGACTAGTGCTAGCACTATGAAGCAGAAAGTAGAATTTGAAAAGTGAGAGTGATCAAATCACATGAGTCTAAGTATCATGTTGCTTTATATTCTAACACTAATTAAAAGCTCAATAACCGAGAGAGAAGATGCTAAGAGTTTGTTTAGGAAATTAGCATATCTATTCATGGAAAACGAAAAGGTCAAGACTACTACACTTCTTTCGAAGTTGGTAACTATGCAGTATAACAGTAAAGGAAGTATCAGTGATATATTATGGAGATGTCCAATATCACCATAAGTCTAAAAGCATTAAAACTCAGAATGTCTAAGTCTATGTTAGTATATCTCGTCTTGATGTCTCTATCTGCACGGTTCACTACTTTTAAGATTTCTTATAATACTCAAAAATAAAAAGTGGATATTAAATGAGCTTATAGCTCAATGTGTGCAAGAGGAGAAAGGGTTGAGGTGTGAGACACCTTAGAGTACTCATTTAGTATCTAATTCCCAAAATTTGAGCTAGAAGCGAAAGAGGATTAGAAAGAGAAAGCAAAATACAGATTCTAGGGGTTTTAGCCATAAGGAGCATAAGAAACAAGATAAAGAGTCCACTTTTTCTTCTACAAGAAGCTTTATATAAAGAAAGATTACCCCAAATATACCAACTCACATGTAGAGAAAGGTAAACTTCTTAATTTTGTTAGTTCAGAAGTCAATTGAGTATTATGCTCACTAACACTTAGTGGATAAATATCGGTATTACTACTCACATAAGTGTCACTATACAGGGTTGTCTCAGGAGCTGTCTTCCCCTTAATAGTGAAAGATACATCTATACGGAGAATGGAAAGAAGGATAAAGTAGAGTCGATTGGTATCTTTATACTTTGTTTAGGAATTAATTGTTAGGACCAAAGGAATTTAAATATCTTCACGATGGTATGATATTGTCCAATTTGGATCTAAGCCCTCATGATTTTATTTTTGGGCTTACCCAAAAGACCTCATACCAATGAAGATATCTTTTTTTTATAAGCTCATGATCTTTCTCATGTGTTTTCAATGTGATACTTTGTTTGCAACATTGCAACTCAACAATCCCCCTTAAACGAAGGACACTTTGTTTGACTTCTAATTCTCGACCCATTAGGTCTTTCTGCCCCTCGGTCCAACTGACCTAGTAAGACTTCCTTGCCCCTCAGTTCAACTGACTTACTAAGTCTTCCTTACCTAGCAACAATTAGGGCTTCTTTGTCGACTGTCGACCAGGACTTCCTACCTGGTGTCTGGCCATCTTTATCCAAACACGGGAGTCCCTACTTTCTTTATTCAAGGTCAAGATTCTGCTCACATAGCTTAATTAGACCATAACTCTTGTGCAAAGTCGGTGGTTATATCTTCTAATAGTTTGGGCTCTAATAACAATTGTTAGGACTGAATAAATTCTGATATCTCCATAATGGTATGGTATTATCTACTTTTGGCCTAAGATCTCATAGATTTATTTTTGGACTTTACTCAAAAGGCCTTATACCAATAGAGATATATTTACCTTATAAGTCTATGATCTTTCCCATGTATTTTTAATGTGAGACTTTATTTGCAACCTTACAATCCCAACATTGATATCTTTCTAGATTTAGAAAATATAGTTATTGTATCATTTTTCAATAGAATTTAATTTTTAATCTCTTATTTGGACAAATCAAGTTATTCTTATTCATTTAGAAATGGATTTTTCAGTATTTTCTTTAATTCAGTGTTGGTTAACAATGATTCCTTAGTTGATAAGCTTTATAAATTAAACACTTTAACTCTTATGGTTGATAATTTGATTATGCATAGTATACGTATGAAATGCAAATTGACTAATGAGAATTCATTAATGTTGTGGCATAATATTTAGGACATATATCCAAACAACACCTAGAAAAGTTAATGTCACATAGAATTCTTGATTCTCATAACATGTCAGACTTTGATGTCTATATAGAGAGTGTTAAGGAGAAGACAACTAACAAAAGAAATTAGGGAGCAAGTCAATATAGTGATGTCCTAGAGCTAATATATATGGGCATTTGTGGCTAATTCCCTAAAACATCTTAGAATGGACACACATATTTTATTAACATCATATACAATTACTCCTGATTTGACTATTTATACCTTATTTATAAAAAGTCACAATCTTTGGACATGTTCAAAATTTTCAAAGCCGGAGTTAAAAATCAACTAGGTAAGAAAATTAAAGTCATCAAATTCGTTCATAGAGGTGAATATTACGATTGATATGATGGATTAGGTAAATAACGTTCAGGGCCTTTTACTAATTACTTTGCTGAGTGTAAAATTATATCTCAATACACCATGTTTGGTACTCCCAGTCAAAATGGTGTAACTAAGTATCGCAATCATACTCTAAAAGATATGGTAAGAAGTATGATGACTTTCATTTTCGTACCTGAATCTTTGTGGGGTGAAGCCTTAAGATTATAGTTTACCTATTTAATATAGTACCTAGCAAGGCAGTAACTAAAATCTCATTTGAGATATGGATGGGTAGAAAGGCTAGTATTAAGCATTTATATGTCTGAGGTTGTCTAGCTGAGGCTAGGCCTTATAGGTCTAATGAAAAGAAATTGGACTCAAGGACTATTAGCTGTAATTTTATGAATTACTTTAAAAAGTTTAGGGGTATAAATTTTATGATCCCTCTAATAGATCCTTCTTTGAAACAAGAAATGATAAATTTATTGAGAACAGTGGGAGCACTAAGGTTAGAAAGATACTCTCGAGGAAAGAGTGAGCAATCCTCCTGTGATCACTACTTGTAATTAATAGCGGTATGATTTCCATACCGTAAATTATGGATATTGTACATTAATGGGAGTAGTGAATCAAGATATACCCATGTCTTCTCCAATGCAATTGGAGAATCCTTTTACTTAAAGTGAGATATTGTCTCATATTAATGAGCAAGTATCTCAACCACCTCAAGTACAAGTATCTTTAAGGCAATCCACTAGGGATAGGAAATTCATGATTTCTTTTGATTATGTTTATCTTTAAGAGCATGAGTTTAACATATGGTTGAAAAATAATCCTGCATCTTTCTAAGAGGTTAAATAATGTTCTAACCCTGAAAGATGGATAAACGTCATGTAAAATGATTTAAAATCTATAGAAGACAATGACGTTTGAGAACTTGTCGAATTGCCTGAAGGTACAAAATCTGCTAGTTGTAAATGAATATTTAAAATCAAGTGAAATTCAAAGGGCAATGTCGAAAAGTATAAGACTCATCTTATTACCAATGGATTCACTTAGAAGGAAGATATTGATTACAAGGAGACTTTCTCACTGATTTTGACAAAAGACTCTCTCAGAGAAATCATGACACTTGTAACTTATTTTGATTTGGAACTATACCAAATGGACTTAAAGACTGCATTCCTAAATTGTGACATTGAGAAATCTATATATGGTGCAATCAGAGAACTTTGAGTATGAGGATTCAAAGCACCTATATGTAGATTAAAGAATTCTATTTATGGTTTGAATCATGTGTCACGTCAATGGTAATATAAATTTGATCAAGTGGTTGTCTCATTCAGATTTAAGGAGAACCCTATTAATCAGTACATACATGTCAAGTTCAATGAGAGCATATTTGTCATACTTGTCATGTTTGTGGATGACATATTGCTTGCGAACAATAATAAGAATATATTGTATGAAACTAAGTCATATCTATTTGGTATTTTTGAAATGAAAGATTTTAATGAAACATCCTTTATTTTAGGTATACAGATATATTATGATCATTCAAAAGATATTCTTGACTATTATAAAAGGCGATATTCTTGACTATTATGAAAGACCTATATTGAGAAGGTACTTATAAGGTATGACATGTAAAATTGTACACCTGAAGACACCTATGTTCAAACGTGACAGATTTAGTCTGCAACAGTGTCCACGGCTTGAACTTGAAATAAAGGAGATGGAGCAATTTCCTTATGCATCAGCTATGAGAAATCTCATGTATCCATAGGTCTGTACACGATCAAATATATCATGTATAGTGGAGATGTTAGGCAAATATATAAGTAACTTAGGACCGTCGTACTAGAAAGCAGTAACGAGAGTGATGTAATACTTGTAAAGAAATAAAGGATACTGTAGGATAACAAAGAAACTAGAGAAAAGGGGGGGGGTGGGGGTGAATAGCGTTCGTTAAAGATTACGACTAAAAATAGGTACGCAACGGAAGAATAAAAGACAATGCTAGCAAAACCAAGTTTTAGTTAGTTCGGAGCCTTCAACAACTCCTACTCCAAGGTCCACACTCGTCAAGTACTTTTATTGAGCAATCCACTAATAATTCAAATGATACAAAGTTTAGTACAAGATCTAAAAACAATATTACTAACAATAGAGAAAATAAGAAAGTCTTGATCACCGATTGCCAGTGGAGCTTCATAGCGTCGTAGGAGCTTTTTTGGAGCACCGCGTAAGAGTAAAAGTCATAGCAGTTGTTGTTTTGAAGCTCTTGGTCGAAGACCTTTATATAGGCCAATTCTGGGTGTCTGGAACGCCTCCGGGCGCCTGGACCACATGGCTCGGCCAATCGACGCACTCCATCTTAGCTTTTGGATGAGTTTTCAAGTATCGGCGCCTGGACCAACTTCGACGCCCAGACCGCCCGGGTGCCAGCACCACCCGCCCGGGCGAGCTAGTTTGAGTGCCCGAACTCCCCTTTTCTTCAACAGTTTCTTCCTTACAAAAAGGATTAGTTCAGGTAATAGAAAATATATTTATCCTACAAAATATAGTTAGCACAACACAATAAAATAAGAGTAGTAATTAGATCTTGTCTCCTCGAGACCAGGATCTAGTCAATGTCTCAACTTAGGTTTCCCAAATAGATCTAAGCTGGACTAATACCTACAGTTCCCTCAACGAGGAACACATCCACACTGGATCTATCCTCTAGTTGCTTACCTTCACTTACCACTTACAGTCGCTTGATATGCCTTTGATCCACCAGGTTTTCCTATCAGTTGTCAAGTCCGTAAACCCAACTGGAATTCGGCCAGTTGTCAGGTCCTATGGACCCAATTAGACTTCCCATCAAATATTAGACCCCACGAATCTATCTGGACTTCCCACCAGCTATCGGGTCTCATGGACCTAGTTGGATTTTAGCATGGTGTTAGGTCCTTCAGACTAGTCAACTTCTACACACTTGGTAAAGCAATTAAACCACAAAACACTTTAACTTTAAACCCCTTGTCATCATCAAAATATGAGTTAGATTATTAGTGCAAATTGCACCAACAGATACATGGTGGCAAAAGGTGACTACGCTCACCCCCAGCGCCCTCGCCAACCTGTCCAGGGCCAACATGGAGAAGGTAAATTACGGGTGACTACTAGCCTTTGGAATAGTGACTAATGCATGAGGGAGACATTTACCTCAGCTATGCTGAGATTCGAACCACAGACCTCCTGATGGCAGCACCTCCTGCGCTAGCCACTAGACCATCCCGAGGGGGCTGCACCAACAGATACATGCTCACATATCAGAGGTCAGATCACTTAGAGGTGATTGAATATTCATACTCTATTTTTTTTAGATATTTGGATAACAGGAGGTCCACGTCTTGTTATATTTTTCATGCTTGCTGGGGGCTATATCTTGGAAGAGCATTAAGGAGACGCCACTATTGAGGCAGAGTTGATAGCATGCTGTGAAGCATCCAATCATAGAATTTGACTGTAGAACTTTATCACAACATTGCAGATCATTGCTGACATTAAACAAGCTATTAAGGTCAACTGTGATAATAAAGTCATAAAACTTTATATCAAGAACAATCGCAGTTTGTCAAAGTTCAAGTATATCGACATCAAGTTTCTGGAAGTCAAAGAAAGAGTTCAGAGTCATCAAGTGATGATAGATCACTTTAACACAGATTTACATGGTGGCATATTCACTCACCAAGAGTGTAGTGTCTATGGTGTTTCATGTGCATGTTGTGAATATGAGAGTTCTTCTAATGAAAGAAGTACTTATCTAGTAGAAATTTATATTTATTTTATTGCTCTATGTTAATAAAGATAAATATTTTTTTTATTATTGTACATACTTAAGGTTTAAATATTAATGAGAATAATATGTTTGTTTGAAGCTCTAAAATAAAGTATCATGATTTACTATTGTTTAACATTTGATAGTTTATAAATATGATATAGATTCCTTTCGAAATCATAAGTTTTAATCAGGATTTGCTAATGTAGTTTAACATTAAGTATTTTACAAATATGATAATTTTAGGACTAGTTGGAAATTAACATGTACTGATCACATTCATGTAATTTTTATACTATACATCCACATTTTAATTTATATCATTAATGACATTGATATTTTGATTAATGTTGAGACTTGTTACAGTCATATATAGTAGATATGACCTCTTTCATTTAGTCTTATACCAATGAAATAAATATATCAAATTGTTTATAGGGGTATTTTATACTCATAAAGTTTGATATCAACTACAGTTATACTTGTATGTCATATATAACTCACATATAGTTAAGGTGGGACATTGATGGATTGTATCTCTTTAGGTGGACTCAGTTGTAATTTATATATGTGAATATGAACCAAACTAAATCCGTTGAAGTGATATAACTCTGTTTTATTAAATTTTGGGTTATTGAATGCAAGTTATATGTGTAAAACTCTTTAGTCAAATCAGTTATTATTTATTTGCTGATAACGGATCACATCCATTATATAAGGGAGATATTACCGTTGGATTAAGGCATCTTGACATCTCTTTTATTCTCCATTGATTAAGAATTTTGACGTTGTCATCCTAGTTCCTTCAAAATATCTCCTCTTCCTTCCTCATCTCCTCCTTCCTCATGGATTTTTGGTTTAAGGGCAACGCTCTACGACGATGTTTCTACCCCTGCATACAAGTTTTATCATCATTACTACAATTTCTTCATTGTTTTGCTTTATTATGTCATGCATGAGACGCCACTATTTGAGTTCTTATTTGAGTTTCTAAAATTCCTGCGGCCTAGATAATAACAACTTCTATCAATGGTTGAATTTCACACGTACCAAAGATAAAAACAGTACAAGACAGTGCTTAATTAATCTTCTCGACAATCCTAATTGATCAGGCAGATAATGGGCTGACAGATTGAGAGCTCTGAATAAATCACCTCTAGAAGATTGGATGAGGGTCGGATCACCTCTAGTTAGGTGCTTCCTTACCGGGTGTCTCCTATAATCGGGTCGGCAAGTAACGAGGCCACCTCTGGATTTAGCAACAAGAATAAGCGCTGTCCGTTGTTGATGTGGAGTAGAGAAGGATGGACACCAAAGATACATCCGACTTTAGCAAAGATTAGTGGAATGATGAATGTCCCACAACCAAATCCGGAGCTTCCTACGACTGATATACGAGTAGGAAAATTGCAACCACCGAGTAAAATTAGTAGGGAGGTTAACCTCGACAAACATGGCCTCTATTTTCATCGAGTCTCTACATCTACAGCATGACTTCTCTTATTTTCGCCACATCACTAATGTTTTAAAGTATCACTCATGGGCCCCTGGGATTATAGTGACATGATAAAATATTCAGATTGTCACTCAGATATTCACAGTCCAATTACTATAATATATTTATAGATTTTTTTTAATTGAGGAATACAATCAAAAGATATTGAACTTCTGGATTAATCGTCACATGCACTTTTTAATTTATCCTAATAATATATAAAAAATTTCATAGAACCATACTGATTATCCCAAAATATAGCCAATGAAATTAGGATTATCTTTTTTCTAATATCACCCACGGTCTTTCTTCCAGGATGTGCTCGTGCTACGTGGCATCACCAAATAAAGATGGCAAGTCCTTCATGCATTTGCCATTTTGACCTCCTGTTCTCTCCATGTGCCCATTAAAGATAGTTGAATGCAATCAAGAACGGGGGACAAAGAAACAGGGTGGTAGTTGATGTTTCAGGTCCATGAAAAATAGTAGTAATTCATATGGAAAATGAAGTTTTAGAAATTTGATTTTGCCCTCATCATGCTTTTTCTTTAAACTCGCCGCACTTGGATCGGGCTAATCTTTAGTTTTCAATCAATTCGCCCGAACCGATCAGTCTGGTCTGAGTTCACATTCTTCTATATTCATCCCATGGCAGATTGGACTCAACGAGACTCGTTCAATTGGAACAAATTGATCGGCCATCAATCGAGAGTAAACTCAAAATATTCATCTAGGATCGACATAAAGCCCTCAATTAGTGTTAAGTCGCATTCCATTTAATCAATGTAGTAGGAAGTAGCTGAGGACAATTTTCTTATTTTTTTCCATTTATTTAAAAATTCAAGTTAACTTGGATGGATCAACCAATCAAGTCGTACGCATTAAAAGGTCATTTAATTCTATTATTCTGGTTACTAATACTCATCGATGGCAAGACTTTTATACCAATAATCACATTTATTTTAAATTTATTAAATACAGCATATGGGGCGGCAGTGCAAGTTTGTCTAAGTTGGCTCTTAACTCACCTATCAATTTCAATTGAAGGTAATGCATGTGTAGTTTTTAAACACTCGTTTTGTCCGCTACATCTTTAATGAGTTAATAATTAGTATAAGATGCACAAACAACTCTAGAACACTCTCTTACGGCCGGTTGCGCTAGTGTGCATAGCCCAAAACCGCTTTCACTATAATAGCCACTGTTAAACTTACATATAGTCATCTCCATTTTTTTTTTTTAACCGGATATCTAGATTTTAGGAGCCAATTCATTCCAAAATATGTTCTCATATTCCATACATCAAATAAATTCATTAAAAAAATAAGATGGCGTCAGACGTGGGGCCTCAGTGTCACCAGTTGTTTGAACATCATCAAATAAATAAGCTATGTGGATTTCAAAGCCTAATTACTTAAATAAAACACCCAACCTCTTAGAGCATCCATAATGACGTTAATACATGAGGCATTAACATCGACGTGGATACACTGTAATATTAATGTGTTCAGTTCTTTGAATGCGTTAATGCATGCAAATAAAATTAAAAAAAAAAATACAACTTTGGCATTAATGTGAAGGTGTTAATGGCATTGCGGATACCCTTAGGGCATTCGTTTTGATTTGAACATTAATATATATCACCTCTTCATGTACCCATTATATTAGCATTTTCTTGTTATTAACACACTCACATTTATTTAACATTAGTATTAATTATTTATGGAGTCAACTTTCCATTTATTCATCCTTAGAGCATCTGCAATGCCGATGTTAAAAGGTGTTATAACAACCCCTTGTTGTTAAAAACATTGGAAAGGGGGTGTTATAACACCTTTTGCTTAAACACGTTCAAGACATTGAACACGTTCAAGCAAAGGTGGGGTGGGTCACCCTGGCTGGACTACCCCCTGTGTAAATATTTTTTTTAAGTTTTTAAATTTTATTTATTAAAAATTATAAATTTTTAAAAGTAAGATTATTATCAAAAATAATAATAATTTAACTATATTAAAATATATTTAAAATCTATTTATTTAATATAATATAATTTTAAGATGATTAAGTATATTGTGAGATCCATAAATAATAAGTGTTAATGTTAAAAGAACTGTGGATGAAAGAATGATATTGTTATAATGAGTATTTGGCAATGTGCCCATACTTTTTGATTAGGGGTGGATATTATAATAATATAGCGTTATGAATGCCCTTATTCTTTATATTCAAAATTTATTTGTTTATATTTTAATTTTTTTTATATAATATCGGCTCATTAACAACGTTTAATTAAGAATCGAATGTTATTATTCATACGTGGGTGCTATAACACTGATTCATATTAATTTATAATACTATTTAAGTATTATAATATCCACATTTTACCATACCAATATGGATGCTCTTTCTATTACACCGCAACAAATATAAGCATCATATCATTCAGGACTATTATAACAAGTCAATAACAAACATGAGCACATTCTTTTAAGTATCCTCTCCCGATAATTTTATTTCATCACATATCAAATTTATTCACCAACATTTAATTCATTTGAATTCTAGTGACATGCTTAAAACTTCCAAATGTGAGCGTGTTTTTAAAGTTATTTATTCAGCATTTTACTAAACTGACCAGGTTTGCTTCAAGATTTCTTATTTTGCTATCTAATTTTCAGAATATTAAAATCAACACATTCACATTATACCCCATCCTTTTTTTAATTCAAAATTTTAATGTTCTTAATTTAGATTGTCGAATTCAGATTTAAGTAAAGACAGAACCTCAACCTGTTCTAGGTTATAGCCTGCAATAATTTTTAAATTATTATTATCTATACAAATTTTATTAAATTTTATTTTTTTAATAATATAAATAAATAAATAAATTGAATCATCAAACACG
>JBBMJZ010000060.1:4034463-4051061 GCA_037833815.1 Zingiber zerumbet
TTCTAAAAGATTTTTTTAAATCATTTTTTAAAGTTTTTTAAAATAATTTTTAAAAGAATTTTCCAAATGGATTTTAAATTTTTTAAAATAATTTTTAAACTGATTTTAAAAATAGTTTTTAAAATTATTTTTTAATGTTTTTATGAGAATTTTTAAAGTTTTTAAAAGAATTTTCAGTTGATTTTGTAAACTTTTTTAAAATCATTTTTAAAAGAATTTTTAAAATGATTTTTTATAGTATTTTAAAATAATTTTTAAAATGATTTATAATTTTTTTAAAATAACTTTTAAAGGAATTTTTAAAATTATTTTTTCAAGTTTTTAAAATTATTTTTAAAAGAATATTTAAAATTATTCTTCAAACTTTTTAAAAGAATTTTCAAAAGAGTTTTTGAAATTATTATTAAAGTTTCTAAAATAATTTTTAAAACAATTTTCAAAATTATTTATAATGTTTTTTAAAATAATTTTTAAAAGAATTGTTAAAATGATTTTTAAAATTTTTTTAAAGAATTTTAAAATAATTTTTTAACGTTTTAAAAATATTTTTAAAATATTTTTAAAACAATTTAAGAAGTGATTTTTAAATTTTTAAAAGAATTTTTAAAATGATTGTTTAGAGTTTTTTAAAATAATTTTTTAAAGTGATTTTCAAAGTTTTTAAAATAAATTTTCAAATAATTTTTAAAATGATTTTTAATGTTTTTTTCCAAATAACTTTTAAAGTTTTTTAAAATAATTTTTAAAAGAACCATTAAAATGATTTCTTAAATTTATTAAAAGAATTTTTAAAATGATTTTTAAAGTTTTTAAAATAATTTTTAAAGTACGTTTTTAAATTTTTAAAAGATTTTTTAAAAGTTTTTAAAATAATTTCTAAAAGAATTTTTTTAAATGATTTTTTAAAGTTTTTAAAACGGATTTTAAACTTTTTAAAATGATTTTTTAATGTTTTAAAAGTAATTTTTAAAATGATTTTTTAAAGTTTTTAAAAGAATAAAAAAAGCAATTTTTAAAGTTTTAAAAATAGTTTTAAAAAGAATTTTTCAGATGATTTTTTAATGTTTTTTAAAATAATTTTTAAAAGTTTTTTTAAAATTATTTTTTAAGGTCTCTTAAAATAATTTTTAAAATGATCTTTAATTTTTTAAAATTTATTTTTAAAATAATTTTAAAAATGATTTTTTAAAGTTTTTAAAATTATTTTTAAAAGGATTTTTACAATGATATTTAAAGTTTTTAAAATAAATTTTAAACGAATTTTTAAATTGATGTTTAAAGTTTTTAAAATAATTTTTCTAAAATTGAAATTATATTTAAAGTTTTTTAACATTATTTTTTTAAATATTTGTTAAAATGATTTTTTAGATTTTTAAAAGAATTTTTAATAGAATTTTAAAAATGATTTTAAAAGTTTTTAAATATTTTAAAAAAAATTTAACGTGTTTCTAAATTTTTTAAAATAATTTTTTAAAATGATCTTTAAAATTTTTTAAATGTTTTTTAAAATAATTTTTAATGTTTTTAAAAGAATTTTTAAAGTGCATTTTAAATTTATGAAAATAATTTTTAAAAGAACTATTAAAAGTTTTTAAAATAAATTTTAAAATAATAATTTTTTTATGTTTAAATAATAATTTTGAAAATGATATTTAAAAGTTTTTAAAAGAATTTTTAATGTTTGAAAAAAAATTCAGATGATTTTTTAAAAGTTTTTTAAAAGAATTTTTAAAAGAATTTTTTATATTGATTTTTAAAAGTCTTTAGAAATAATTTTTTTAAAAAAATTTTAAATGATTTTTTATAGATTTTAAAAGAATTTTTAAAATGATTTTTGAAAGAATTTTTAAAATGATTTTAAAAATAATTTTTAAATTAATTTTTAAAATAAGTTTTACATTTTTTTTAAAGTTTTTAAGATATGTTTTAAAGTTTTTAAAATAATTTTTAAAAGAATTGTTTAAATGATTTCTAAAATTTTTAAAAAGAATTTTTAAAATGATTTTTAAAGTTTTTAAAATATTTTTGAAAGAATTTCTAAAGTGTTTTTAAAATAATTTTTAAAAGAAATTTTAAAATGATTTTTTAAAGTTTTTGAAATTAATTTTTTGAAATGATTTTAAATTTTTTTAAAATTATTTTTAATGTTTTTAAAATAATTTTTAATAGAATTTTTAAAATGATTTTTTAATGTTTTTAAAATAATTTTTAAAGAAATTTTTAAAATGAGTATTTTGAAAGAATTTTTAAAATTTATATTTAAATATTTTAAATAATTTTTAAAATAATTTTTAAAAGTATTTTCAAAGTTTCTTAAAAGAACTGTTAAAAAAATTTTAAAATAATTTTTATAAGAATTTTAAATTGATTTTTAAAGTTTTAAAATATTTTTTAAAATTATTTTTAAATTTGTTAATATAATTTTTAAAGAATTTTTAAAATGATTTTTAAAGTTTTTAAAAATAAGTTTTAAAATTATTTGGAAAATGATTTTTAAAATAATATTTAATTTTAAAAAGATTTTTAAGTAATTTTTAATTTTAGAAAGATTTTTAAAATATTTTTTTAAGTTAAAAAAATTTTAAAAAAATTATATTTAAAATTATTTTAAAAATAATTTTGATGATTAAAATATTTTTTTAATTTAAAATAAATTTTAAAAATAATTTTTATGTTAAAAAAATAAAATAATTTTTAAGTTTCAAAATATTTTCAAAATTAGTTTTTAAGTTAAAAAAGATTTTTAAAAATAATTTTTATGTTTAAAAAGTTTTTTAAAATTATTTTTATGTTTAGAAATATTTTAAAATAATATTTGTGGTTAAAAAAGATTTTATAAATATTTTTTATGTTTAAAAAGATTTTTAAAATAATTTTTAAGTTTAAAAAGTTTTTAAAATAATTTTTTAAGTTAAAAAAGATTTTAAAAATATTTTTTTTTAATTTAAAAAATATTTTAAAAATAATTTTTATGTTTTAAAAGATTTTTAAAATAAATCTTTAAGTTAAAAATGATTTTGAAAATAATTTTCATGTTTAAAAAGATTTCTAAAATTATTTTTAAGTTAAAAAGGTTTTAAAAAAAAATAGGTTAAAATTATTTAATTTAATTTAATTTAATTTTATTTAATTTTATTTAATTTAAGTTTATTTAATTTATGTTAATTTAATTGAAATTTAAATTTAATTTTTGTTTAATTTTAATTCCTTAGTTATCTCACCCAATTTAAATTTTCAATCAGGCAATCTTATAATTTGTGTGAGATGAGTTAGGTTCAGTTTAGAGTTTGGTTTAACTTTGTGTTTTATTTAGGTTTAGGTTTGAGCTCAATAAATAGGCATTCTTTGGATAAATTTCTAGACTATGGTGAATCTCTTGGACATCATTAGAGTAATCATGCCTTCGAGGTTTTCTAAATAGTCATATCCACTAAACTTAATACAAAACCTTGGTCTAACTTGTCACGCTCTAGGTAGTTCCTGCTAGAAGAAATTTCGGCAACATCTCCCCTGTACGTGTGATAATATGAAACTTTACTACGAAGCCCTCAGGGCCCCACAATCCTCAGCCAACATGGCTGGAATAATAACAGTATAATAAGCATTCCATGCAGTTTATATAATTCAGCTTCTGGCTGACACAACCACGTAGTTTATATAAAATACAACCTACTCCACTACAATGACGAAAAATGCAAAGCACAACAGAGAAACCATTGCAGCGGAAAAATAAATGCAGTGGACCAAAACTCGATAACAATACACGAGAACAATCCTACATCACAAGTATATAAAAATACTTAATAAGGAAACCAAAAACTTAAAATATGTGAACCCGTCGCGACAAGTGGTGGGGGACTAGCAACTGGAACTTCCTGACAGCATCAACTTGAAATATATCAACGGGGTGAGTCCAACACTCAGCGAATACCAAGTTAGCATACATAATAAACTATAACTAATAGTAATAATAATGGAGTACAGTCTCCTGGACAAAAGCTGAAAATGCAAAATAGAAAAGGGCTGAAGAAAACTGTACTCACCAGGGCCTCCTATCCTGACATAAAGGTCGTCAGACTAGATATCTCATGTCTCCTGTATGCATGTTAATCATATGTATCTACCAAATATGCAGCAAACACAAGCAATAGATGCAATCATGCATATGATGCAATATGACATGGTCGCCCCTTATGTCAGTCAGCCATCTCACACACGATGGTGAGACTGAGTGGGTAGGGCTATGACAACTGTGCACTTTACCATCACTACTCTTGATGAGTGACCGAGTGGACAGGATGCTGTCGGAGTACACCTATCCTCCTACTCAAAATCATAAGTGGGGGAACTTATTGCTCTCATCTCCCTTAGACAGTCCAGAGGAGGGATCCCTGCCGACTACCACGCTGCGTCACCACTACCCATGAGCAGACCAGCGGAGCCTAACAGAGTAAAACTGTCACACACCCTGCCTGATATACCACTAACCCATGAGTGGTTGTATGTGCAGATCCATGTAACTGGCTATGTGCTCAACAATAATGGAGTTGTCAATCGCTCAACATGCAATCATGCAAGATAGTGCATGGCACTAAGCATGAAAATCCTGACCATATCTATCTCTATAAAATATGTACCCAAAAATACATGGATCAAATAATAAGATCTGGGTAGACGTGTCAGATATGGTAAATATCTAGTTGGTATATCATATGGCATGGTATGTCACTACCTTTATGAGCATAAAATAATCAAGAGGATATAAATGCAAAACAGGTAGTAAATAAACATGCTAAAGGAATAAGGCAATAACATACCAATGCAGATATATATATAATTATTACTACTTGTTAAAATTTACTATGCATATCATATGACAATATCTAAAGATAAGTCAAGGTACATGCCTTAAAGAAAATGGAGATCGTATCTGAAAGATCCCACATCGAGACGCTCGTCTCGTATCAAAGTCCTGTAATATCAAACATATACAGATTTAGCTACTCCCACATATAATAAATAGTTAAACCTAATTCTTATTTACTAAGAACCCTAATTCATTTATTATATCTCAGTTAGCTACATAATCGAGTCTAACTCGAAGCTTAGATTAAATCCATTATTTAATCCCTAACTAAATATAACTCACAAGTTAATTAGGGTTAGCTCCATTAACCATAACCCTTCTACTATTCAATTTGATCAAAATCTATACATAATCAACCTAAACTTAAATAAATTCGAGTACAGTTCATTCTTAACCTTTCCTAGCTTCAAACCTGTGTACGCTACAACAAATGAAACAATTCCTCTACTTCTTACCTCAACGCCAAACCTCTCCAGTTGATCACAGCCAGATAGGTCAGAGTAGCTGGTCCTAAGAGGTGTTGTTGCTGGATTTCAGTAACTAGATCCCACAAGATGTTGCTACCGGATCACAGTAGCTAGATTCCAAGAGATGTTGCTGCTAGCGTTCCTCTTTCCGGAGACCAAATAGAAGGTGGCCGAAAGATTAGTAGTCAAGAAATAAACCGGCAGTAGAAAGGGGAAGATCAGGACACAACAGCAAGCATTGGACAGTCTGTCCTACCTGAGAGATCGGCAGCAGATATGCATCGACGAGGGAAAGAACGGGGATCCAACAGAAAGGAGAAGGATGGTCAATCAAATCCCTCACGCTAGGGCTACGACGGATCTGTTTCGGCTATGACCAGGGAAGGAGAAGGTCTCCGATAGTGGATCGTCGGCTAGGGCTTAGAGAAGCTAGAGTAGCTCGATCCGGAGGTCGGTAGTGGCGCGCAGAGACAAATCTAGGCTCGAATTGCTGCCCTTGGTCGAAGATCGTCCCAGGGAAGGATGCGACTGCGAGCGATCAGATTTGTAGGGCACGGGGTTGCCATGGAGAGATGACCACAGTGAGGGAGAAAGGAGTGGAGGCAGTAGTGCGAGGGAAGAACCGTCAGCGTCGATGCCTAGTGGCCGCTGCTCGGCGCGATGGGGGTCGAGAGTAAGGTGACCTGCAGTGGCTTCGCAGATGAGAGGGGAAATCGCATGGAGAGGCTAGGGCGGAGATGGGAAGAGGAGATGGGGAAGAGGAAACAGGGAGAAGTAGTGCCCAACTTCCCTACGTCCACCCCTTTTGTCTACGGGAGAGAAGAGGAAGCGTCGCGTGAGGCGGCGCCGTCGAGTGAAGATGAAGGGATTGGGGAAGTAAGAAAGGGAACGACGCCTAGGGAAGAAAAGAAGGAAGAGAGAAGAATTTAGAAAAAGAAAGAAAAATAAAACTAAATAACTTAGGGATTTTCCAATTAATGCGTAGGTTATATCCTCAATTAACTCCCAATTCAATGGGTATCCCAAACAAGCTTTTCCTTAGCCAAAATTCACCCCCTTAAATTCGTCATACGAGCTCCGAAAAATTCTCAAAAAATTTCTAAAAATTTCTAAAAATTCCCTTAAGGTTTTATTTAGGTGTCATATTTTACATTTTCTTTTGAAAATAATTTCTTTTTGATGTATGTCATAACTCATCGTGCATCATTTTAAATTTTCTTGTAATTAAGGACAATGACATTTACTAACAAGGGACATCCTAGGTGGATGTTCAAAATTTCTAAAATGCCTAGATAGATATGCATAATCCCTAGTTTATAGCAAAACCAAAAACTACATCTCACAAAGACTATAAGGTGACTTGTATGTGTTTTAGTATATATTAAATACAAGCGAGATGTTAGGATGATGAACAAGACTTAAGATATTGATTAAGTGCATATATTTAAGTTTTGATTTCATCTAAACACATAGTTATGTGTACTCCAATTATTGGGAAAGGTAATGTACAAGTCATGTGCATTGAGCCCAAAGAACATTGTTGGAAATTGATTTTGAAAATCATTTTAAATATACTTTAGAAAACCTTGGTGAAGACTATCTTTTGATAGCAATCGTCATTGAAAAGTTAAGCACAAACTTGGAAGAAACATTGAAGTTTTTGCAAGTTTCTAATTTTGTGTCAATCTTTAAAAATGAGAAGTATTTTCTTAGAAAACTATTTTTCCATGATAGCATATACCCTAAATAATGTCTACAAGAGTTTTCATAATTTTTAGAATTTCATAGAATTTTTAAGGCATTTCTAAATTTCGTTGAAATTCACTTTCAGGAAATCAGAGCTTCAATAGACCACTCGATCGATTGGAGTGTCTCAATTGATCAGGCGATCGATTGAGAAGGGACTTTCTTGCGAATACAGCGTCGCAGAATTGATCAGCCGATCGACTCAACTGTGTTGGATCGATCAGTCGATCGATTCAAGCAGTTTTTCTGCAAATAGAAGCTCGCTGAATCGATCAGTGGATCAATTGAATGGTTTCAATCGATTGAGCCACAACTTCAATCGATTGAGAAGGTTGTTTTCGACTGAAAATGTCTGATTTCAACACTTTAAATCATTTTTAGTCTAGGAAGTCATTCATAACCTCTTGAAACACATTTGTATACATTTAGGGGAAGTTTTCATGATGAAAACAAGGATGGATTGGTTAAGACAGACTAAGTTGAAGCTTAGGTCGAGGTTTGGTTTTAATATTAGATTTTTGAACCTCAAAACTGCTAAATTTGGGTTTCCTAAGGGTTTAGGGATTCCAAGTTATTATTGATGCAATAACAGAAGTTTGAAGCATATTTTTAGGGGGAGCTACTCTTTAAAAACATGGAAATATTTTTCCCGAAACCATTGAACATGGTAAATCTTTCGTTTGGAAAAATGCTCAAGGTTGTGCATTGGAGAACAATGGAGAGTGGATATCTTCATTGTTAAGTTATGAATGCTCAAGGATGAGCATTATGAAGTGAATTAATGCTCAAGGGTGAGTATTAGCTACAATGAAGGGTATGAGACCTTCATTATTGGAATGATGAATGCTTAAGGGTGGACATTGGATACAATGAAGGGTATGAGACCTTCATTGTGGTGTTGTGAACAACATGTGAGGTTGTAAACAATGTTCAGTAACTCTTCAGGGGGAGAGTTTTGATATGTACCAATAGAGGGAGAATGTAGGGTTTAAGTTAGGTTTTTGCCCCTCTAGGAAAGTTAGGGGGGAGAATGAAGGGTCTATACTAGCCTTCATTATCCAAAGGGGGAGTTTGCCCTCTAGGAAAGGGAGAGAATGAAGGAAACTCTCATTCATGTATTGTCATAAAAAAGAAGTTGAGGCTTTGAGATTAGCCTACTTAAAGGTATTGTCAAAAATTAAAATGGGAGAGATTGTTGGTGCAATATCTCCTGGGCCAGGTTGACTGAACTTGAGTCGGCTCAAACTTGAGTCTTGATGTTTGGGTTTTGATGTTTGATAACACATGGAAATTGCAGGTGCAATCGTCCGTTTGGGGAGATTGTTGATACAATTCCCCTCTAGTTAAAGACTGACTAGTTAGATGTGAAGAATAGTCAAGTAGGTCAAAGGGTTGACCGAATACTTGACTAAGAAAGTTCTAACTGGACGTTAGACCTGGTGAGTGAAGTTAGACAGATGGAAAGTCCTAGTGAGTGAAGCCAGGCAGGTGAAAGTCCCGGTGAATGAACCCAGACATTGGAAAAATCCTGATGAGTGTAGCCAGGTGAAAATTCTAGTGAGTGAAGCTACGTGAAAGTCCGGGTAAGTGAAGCCAGGCAGATGGGAAGTCCTAGTGAGTGAAGCTAGGCAGATGGGAAGTTCAAGTGAGTGAAGTTAGGCAGATGGGAAGACCTGGTGAGTAAAGTTAGGCACGTGAAAATCCAGGTGGGTCAAGGTTGACCGGATACTTGATGTTGAGAAGTTCAAGTAGGTAAAGGATTGACAGGATATTTGGCACAAGGAAATCTAGATGGGTCAAGTGGGACCGGACATCTGGTGGAAGGAAGTCCAAGTGGGTCATGAAGGACTGGACACTTGACATGAGACGGTAAGTCCAAGTAGGTCAAGGTTGACCGGACAAAGGATTGACTGGACACTTGGTGAAGAAGTCCCAACAGGTCACGGTTGACCGGATATTGGGTTTGGGAGCCTTAGACTTGAGTTTAGGCAAGTCAAGGGGTTTTCATCGATCGGTTGATCGATTGAACCGAAGCCCAATCAATCACTCAATCGATTGGAAGAGTGTTGCGACAAGCAGCAGCCCAATTGATCAGCCGATCGATTGGGAGCTTATATCGCATGCACAGAAGCTTTCCAAATCAATCAGTCGATCGATTGGGCATCGCCAATCGATTGGCAGCTGGTTTTCTCGTGCAATAGATAGGAAGCTTGAATCAATCGGTCGATCTATTCAAGTCTTTGTCCAGAGAGCACAGAGGCACTCTGAATCGATCGACCGATTGATTCAAGCCTCCCCAATTGATTGGTCAATCGATTGGGATGTGTGACCGTTGCAAAGGAAGCGTCGGGTTTAATGTCGTCTTCTTCACAGCGATTCACTCATCTCTTTCTCTCCACTTCTTGCGATCATTTTCACGGTTTACACCAGTTCTTGAAGCCTTCTTGGAGCTAAGTGTTACTGCACTTCCAAGGTCAAGAGGTGTTCCACACAAGGAGAAGCAAACTAGGGTTTCGATTGTATGCTGTAAATCTTGTAAAATTTCACTTGTATTTGTTCCCTTTTTCTTCTTGTTTGTGTGAGAACTTGCGCGAGGCTTCTCCGACTCCGGTAGTTACCGAGAATAAGTGTTTTTATTAATAGATGAGTGAGTGAGGGTCGGATCCTTGGATTAGTCACATCTTCTTGAGGTGGATACCAAGTAGTTAGCATTGGAGCTTACTTTTAGAGTATTCCGCTGCACATCATCATTAAGGAACAAGCAACGAACGCGCGATGAGCTATCCCCCCCCTCTTTTAGCACAAATCAACCTTAACAAATTTAACACAATGTCAAATTATCTTCAAATTAAAATTTCAACATAACTCATCTCACCACACTATAGGATTACCTTGGTTGAATAATTATACCGAGTAAGATGACTAAGGTAAATTAATATTAAATTATAATTAAATTAAATTGAAAATTCAATTAAATTAAAAACATTAAGATTAAAAAATCCTTTAAAAATCTTTTTCAAAATTATTTTAAAATCATTTAAAATTTATTTTTAAAATTATTTTAAAAATTCCTTTAAAAATTATTTTTAAAAATATTTTAAAATTATTTAAAAATCCTTTGAAAATATTTTAAAAATTCTTTTAAAAAACTTTTAAAAAATTAAACTAAATTCAATTCAATTTAAATAAAATTCACTATAAAGTTAACTCTAATTAATAATTTAACCTTAGTTGATTAGTATTTATTGAAATTATAATTTAACTTTAATAATTTAATTTAATTTAATTTAACCTAATCTAACTTAATTTAATCAAATTATTTAATTAATTAACATAATCTAATCAAAGTTTAACAACATTAATTAAAATTTTAACTCTACTTTAATTAACTCCTAATTTAACTTAAACATTTAATTTAATTAAAAATTTACTTCAATTAAACCTTAATTAAAATTTGGCATTAAATTAAAAGTTTATAAAAATCAATCTTAATTAAAATTTTAATCAACCTTAATTTAAAAAATTGATTTAATTAACTTTTCCTAATAGAGTAACTCTAATTAAATCTTAATCATATTTAACCTTATACTAATTTCAACTTAATTACTAATAATTTAACTTTAATTCAAATATTAACTTTAATTAATAACTTAAACTTTAAGAAATTTAATTTAACTTAACTTAATTTACATTAAATCTAATTAAAACTTAAACTTATTCAACTTATTCCGATATTAATCTTTCAGGAATAATTGATTAATGATTAAATTAAATAATTTTATTTTCATCAAAATTATTTAACAATTAGAATGAAAAAAAAAAACTAGTATTTCAACCTAATATATTTTCTAAAAATTAATATTCCCAACTCTAAATTCTTTAAATACTTAGGTAGGGCTCCTTGTAGCTAACAGGAGCAACCAGATGTGTCAGGTTAAGAGGGAGTTTTATTCAATACTTGAATACTTTTTTAATTATTTAAAAAATTAGTGACATATATAATTTTCAAAATTATTTGACAAATTTTGATTGAAAAGTTAGTTTGAAAAAATTTGCTTCAAAAAGTGTTCAAAACTCATTGCTTCGAAAAGTGTTCAAAACTTATTTGAAAAATTTGTCCGTTTTTAAAAATTGGTTGAAAAGTATGTTTTCAAAAGATTTTGGAACACATACTTGGAAAATATGAAAGTGTTTTCAAAAACTTGTTAAAATATTTTTTAAAAAGTTTTTTTAAAAAAAAAATGTGTGTTTTCAAAAACTTGTTTCAAAACATTACTTGAAAATTTATTTGAAACTTTACTTGAAAATTTATTTTCAACTATATTGAAAAAATTAGTTGAAAACTTGTTTGAAAAATTTGGTTTGCAAATTCTATCTATTTTGTTGAAATATTTGCCCTTGGTTTAAATCAACTTCAAAATTTTAACGTATTCTTGAAAAACTTGTTTGGAACGTTGAAAATTGAAAACTTATTCAAAAATACTTTGAAAATTGTGGTGCAACAATTCTACTTGGACATTTTAAAAAAAAAATGTTTTCAACAATTGATAAATAGAACAACTACTTGCATTTAATATTCTTAAAGCATCTTAATTCTTCTATTATGCAAATGATTGTATTTAATTACTTGTGTTTTATGTGTTGCATCATTTTTTTTTTATGTATGCCAAAAGAGGAGGATAGTGTGTTAGGTTAGAAAAATCAACTCACTTTACTCAAATTTAGAAAAGCTAACTTGCATTACATGTTTAATGCTTATTTGCATGTTTTTTTTTCTAACTTTAACCCAGGTTGTCATTACATCAAAAATGGGGTGATTGCTGGTATAGGTTGCACTAATGATCAGGTTTTGATATATGACAAATAGGTTAAAGTTAGATGTGTTGGTTATCTAACTTGTCTACCAAGTGTGTAGGACTGAAAGATAAGGACATGACATCATGTTAAAGCCCAGTTAGGTCTGGAGGACCTAATAACTAACACGAAGTCCAAATAAGTCAATGAGTGAACTGCTATTTGACAGGAAGCCAGTTGGGTCTGCGGGACCTAACAACTAGCTGAAATTTAGATGGGACATATGGTAGGAAAACTTGGTGGGTCAAAGAGTTAAGTAGGTCTGCAATGGTAAGTGAGGTAAGTACTGGAGGAGACTTCCGGTGAAGGCAAATCCCAATTAGGGGTTGTATGCGCCGGTTCTACTTAGAGTCATTTTGGAAGTCTAAGCTGAGATCATGACTAGATCCTAGTCTTGGGAAGACAGGATCTAATTAATAATCATCCTGTTCATTTTATATTGTGCTAACTCTGTGTTGTACAATATTTTTACTAAAGCTTTAATGTAGGGGAAAAGCTGGAAAACTTAGGGTGTGTTTGGTTTGCGCGTTTTTCATTTTCATTTTCTAGAAAATACGCATTTTCTAGAAAATAGAAAATGACTTTTAGACATTCTCTATTTTTCCAGAAAATGCTATTTATTTTTTTTAGAAAACAGACATGAAAAATGTAAACCAAACACCATTTTTCATAAACGCGCGCTTTCTAGAAAATAAAAATGGACAACGTACAAACCAAACGCACCCTTAGATTCTAAGTGCCCGAATTGCTTCTAGGCGCCTAGAGGTTCAAGCGTTCGAAGTTGCTCCAGGCGCTCGGAATGGGCCAAATCCAATAAGTGCCAGGATGAGGTGGTGTACTCTGGATTGGTTAGCACACGTCACCGAAGGGGGTCCGGGCGCCCGGAGGTGGTTAAAACTTTGTGGATGAAATTTTGACGAGGTGTGGCCACGTCAGCAATCCAGGCGCTCGGAGAGGAACTCCAAGCACCCGGAATAATCTATAAAAGCAGCTTTGACCAGTAGCTTCAAATCATCAATTGCTACGACTTTCGTACTCACGCGTTGCTCTAAAATGGTCTCGAGGATATCAAAAAGTCGCTCCGACAACCAACGATCAAGTTTTCATTCTTCTGTTGTCGGTATAATTTAATTACCACATTGTACTTGATTTTGTAATAATTTTGTGATTATAGTGATTGTCCAACAAAAGCACTCAGCGAGTGCGGGTCTTGGAGTGGGAGTCGTCAAAGACTCCGAACCAAGTAAAAGAAACTTGAGTTAGTGATTGTTTTATTTTCTGTTGTGTATTCTCATTATTTCTGAAAAAGCGACGAACGCTATTCACCCCCCCTAGCGTTTTTACGATCCTACAAGTATTACTTGTATTATTACTGTTCTAATTTTATTTTGCAAAAAAGAAAAGTTCTCATTGACCGAGGGTGTCAGTCGACTAATTCAATTGGATAAGCATAGGGAAATTCAAATTACTACAAAGAAGGAAAGCTTGGTTTAGTCGACTAATCATGGGATCAGTCGATCGAATCCCATTTGGAAAGATATTACAATATGATTAGATTGTTGCAAGAAAGGAAATCTCTGAGGAATAGTCGACTAAACAGGGTTGAGTCGATCAAAAATTTAGATTTCGCCGGATCAATCAGATCATTTTAGAGCAAGCAAGGAAAGGAGTTGCGACCAGCCGCCTGATAAATGTTAAGTCGACTAAACGGTTTCCAATTGACTGATAGAGGCCTATAAAAGAAGCCTAAGAGTCCAAGGCTCAAAAAAAAATTCTTCAAATGTTAGATCTCGCTCCTGTGCTTTTGTTCGTGTAAGTTTCGCAACTACGACGTCGTAAGACTCTCCAACAACCCATGCTTAATTTGCATCTCCATGTTGTCGGTATAATCTTTCTACTTGTATTTACATTTAAGGAGATTGTAGTATTGTTACTATCTTCCTTTTTCATTGTACGAGTTTACTTCTGAAAGTTTCAAAGAAAAGAACTTTAGTGAATTGCCTATTTGAAAGTGATCAAGGATCACAAGTCTTAGAATAGTAGTCGCTGGACAACGAACCAAGTAAAAAAATTAAACTGTGTTCTTATTCGGTTTTCTTTATTCCGTTACTACTTTGATTTGATTTACGAAACAAAAAAAAAGTTTCTAAACGCACGAGATTTACCCCGTCCCCTCTGTCTCTTTCGATCCAACAATTTTATTGTCACAACCTAGAGACTCCCATCCCTATATGAGGGATAATCTCCTTGCTCAAACAATTTTTATTCCTACATCAAATACCATAAATAATACCTCAGAAGGGAACTCTTAAGCTGAACAACTATAAAATGCAACACGTTAAATGATAAAAAATGCAAACCAAGTCCCATAACAATGTCTTAACCATACCGACAACTTGTCTAACAAACCAACCTTGTGCGAACAAAGTAAAAAAAAAAATGCAATACCAACCAAATTAAAATGCATGAATACAACATGAATTGAATGAACTCTACAGAAACCGTCTCCATAACTACATTGAGCATCCCCGATCGACTGTCCAACTATATCCATCAAACCTTGAAGATCGCCCCAAGTTTACGAATCTAAAGGTTAAAGATACAGGAGAGTGAGCACAAAGTACAAAGTGGAGTAAAGAGAGACGTGTATGAAATTACGATAAAAGAGAGTGACAACATAATCTATCATTCATACTTTTCCCATGGTTTGTCTTTGTTAATTTGTCTCTCCAATTCTCTCCAATTTCTCATTTACCAACATTTCACATAATCATAATCTTATAAATTCCAACAGCTTAATACAATTTATTGAGTAAAGGTGAGTAAAGGTATGGTGTATATAATTTATTCATCAAGGATAAGTTAAAATATCAAGGTGAGAGTCCGAGAGACCGGCAACCCACCTCAACAAATGCATCAGAGTGAACGATCTGTAATCCACTTATAAAAATACACTACAAAAAAATCAACTATTAGCGACGGATGCTAAATTTTTATCTCTATATTGCGATAGACTTGTTAATTACCTCTGCAATTAGCGACGAACTAAAAAGATCCATCGTTATTCATGCGAAGTCAACAATCGGATGATAAACTCCAATTTTTGCCGTCGGGTTAGCGATGGATATACAATTGTCGCTACTAGCTACAGAATATTTAATAATTTGTCGCTATTAGTAATGGTTTATTTAATTATTCATCGCTATTAGCGATGGATAATTTAATTATCTGTCGCTATTAGCGACGAATTAATAAATATTCCATCACTATTAGTGACGGATAATTAAATAAGTCGTCACTATATTTTCTATGTATACAATATTTAATCTTTTGCCTGCGAACTGAAGCACAGGATAATTTAATTATTCGTCGCTATTAGCAATGGATAATTAATTATTCGTCACTATATTTGGGATATTAGGGCTCGCCTACGGCCGATCTTCCTGGTAAGTGAAGTCGGACCCTAATGAGTGAAGCTAGGTAGTAGAAGTCCTGGTAAGTGAAATCGGGCCCTAGTGAGTGAAGCTAGGCGGTGGAAGTCCTGGTGAGTGAAGTCGGACCCCAGTGAGTGAAGCTAGGTGATGGAAGTCCTGGTGAGTGAAGTCAGATAATAGAAGTATTAGTGAGTAAAGTTGGGCAACCCTATGGGGAGGTAACCTTAGGTAATGAGAAGTCTTGGAGGAGTAAACTCCAAGCATGTGTGACCAACTAGTTTCTGATCGACCGCGTGCGGTCGACCGGACCAATGAATCCTAAAATCTGTTAACACTATTTTACTTTATTATTTTATCTATTATGATAATTCAGTGTTGCACGTAAGTCTTAGTAGATCAGCTTGGTCAGATACTGAGCAAGACTAGAGAAAGTCCAAACATGTCTGGAGGACCAGATATTTGGTAGATAAGTGAAGGTATGCCACTGGAGGAGAGTGACTCAATAAGGAGGCGTCCCGATTGAGGGGGCAGTAGGCGTCAGTCCAATTTAGGTCTATTTCACAAACTTAAATTGAGATCCTCACTAGATCTTGATCTAGAGGACAAGGTCTAAGTCATAAATTAATCATATTATCATTGTGCTAACTTTGTTTTGCAGGTTAAATAATTTTATATTGGACTAACATATTTTGTAGGCCAGAGGAAGCACAAAAGGCCTCAAGTAAACAGTACCTGAGGCGTCTTTCATGCAACGGAAGACGCATTCAATACTGTTCATGGAAGGTGCCTTCAGTACTATGGAAGGCGCCTTCTATCAGATAAAATCTAACTTCGTCGACGATAAGGATTAACGCTTTTCAGGATAAATCTTTATCTATGAAAGGCGCCTTCAGCCCTATGGAAAGCGCCTTTAGTCCTATGGAAGGCGCCTTCCACACTCTATAAAAGTGTTGCTCGACCAAGCCTTCTACACCATCACTTCTATAGGTTTCTACGCGTCCATTTGAAGTTTTGACTACTTTGGCTTCCTGTTGTTGCATCGGTACTGTTGGGATCGCTCGTACGCGGCTAAAGAGGGGGGGTGTGAATAGCCGCCCCAAATCGTTCCGTTTCTTCCTACAACTAGGGTTAGCGCAGCGAAAATAACTAAATTGAAATGAAAAGGAAGAAACTCAAACCTTACACAGCGATGTAACGAGGTTCGGAGATATACTCCTACTCCTCGGCGTG
>JBBMJZ010000060.1:4057641-4075424 GCA_037833815.1 Zingiber zerumbet
GTAAGAACCTTCTACTCAAGGACGCTATTATACTTAGTTATTTGGCACCAATACAAGTAAGTATAATAACCAAAAACCAAATGTCTTTATTAATATATAAGAATATGATACAATGAGTCCATACAACAATCATCAAATGATTGGGTCTAGGGCTCTAACTAACATGTATCATTGATCTTAACTTTTAATTTCAATCAAATTATTTTTTTTATAATTATATGCATATATAATTGTATTATACATTTCCATAATCATTTTCAGATTAACATATTTTTATTTCAATGATGCAGGTATATATTTTTAAAGAATGTCTACTAGTTAAACTACTTATCAGTTTAAGATGAGTAGTTATATTTTTCGTAGTTTAATATTACATTTCCTATTCTCAACTAATCTCAATGAAATTTCATATAGGATAATATATGATTTTGTTCCTTATTTTGATTATGATGTATTGTATTAGATGGACCTGTATTTGGATTTACTATTATGTATCTAGTGTTCATTTTAGTTCGGCTAGATTGTTATGCATTTGTGATGTATTGTGTGTTTATTATGTGTTATAAGTTTGTTATGTTGTAATTGTTGCTGTGTAGTGAGTTTATTGTGAATTTTGTTGTTAAGTATTATGACTTTATTGTGAAAACCATCGCTTGTGATGGTTGGAGTGATTTAGATTTATATGTGAACAGAGAAAACAGAAAAATAAAAAGGGGATTAGCTATTAGCGACTGATATTTTAAAAAATCGTTGCTATTAGCGACGGATATTTCAAAAATCTGTCGCTAATAGTGACAGAAAATTAAATGTTTGTCACTACTATCTGGGTTGCGATACCTTTTTTGATACATAAAACAAGAGATTATCGACGAAATATTAAATATTCATCACTAATAGCGATAGATAATTTAAATATTTATCGCTATTGGCAACGGATATTTAAATATTCATCACTAATAGCGGCAGATAATTTAAATTATCCGTTGCTAATATATTAACAGAGACTTCACTCTGTTTGGCTAGTAGCAACGGAAATATAAATATCTGTTGTTATATATGGCGACAAAAATATAAATATCAGTCACTACAGTATCAATAACTGAAATCTAAACAACATGACACTTTTCATTGCTATTCCGTCGCAATATGTATTTAGCGACGAAACAGCAATGGATAAATTCTATCTCTATTTCCTATATTTTTTTAGTGATCTGCATCGTATGTATGCATCTATATATATATAGATCAGGTGAATGAACTGCAATCCACCCAACAAAATGTATTGTATATACACGGAATGAATGACCCGCAATCCACCCTATACGAATTACATCATGCGAATGCACATATACAATCACATATATATAGGGTGAATGACCCACAATCCACCCACAAGTACCTCACATCAAAATGAGATGAACAACCTGAAATCCATCCCGTGAGGTAACTTATCTCTATGTTCACCGAAGTCGATGAACACGTTGACCGAAGTCGATGAACACGTCAAAAACAATGGCTTGAAAGTCATGGATTAAATTGCGGAGCAAATGCTCGATATTTATCTAGAGTTATCTGATACCTAACTCGGTATCACAAATCTTCTAACTTTTATATAACAAATGTTCTTGGCACAAGGTTTTACACGTGTTTCTCATTCTCTATTTATTTAGTTGAGAAACCTTGTAATTTCATACGAGTAATGAGCCAAACCCTCTCTTTCCAATTACAGAACTTATATGGATGAATATATTATGATATTAGTCCACTTATTGTTCCTTCTCAAGTAATTCAAATTATTCTTAGTTTGTCTCAATAATAATTTTGATTGGGCATAATACTACTGTTTTATCCCTACAAAAAGGAAACCTTTACTTTATATAGTTTTATTCACTTGATAAGATCTCATCTTTTCTATTGATTAAAATAGACAGGGAAACAAAGGAACGAGGACATATATAAAGCTAAAAAAAAAAGGTTTATGTAAATCAACATAACAATTGTAGTACTTCCAAGTATAAATCATGTAAATTAGGAATCAGATGAAATAAGGAATATGATTTCTATGTGAGTAGGCATGGAAGAGTATAAACTCGATAAAAGGATCAATTAATCTGGATCATTTTCTATAAATCATGCAAGAGGGTAATTGAACTGGAATCAAGCAAGAAAACTCCATAGAATTTCCAACTGTCGATTAAGTTTCGAAATAGCAAAAGGGATCAAGATCCAAATTTGATGAAGTGTATGTTGAATCATGCACGAAAGGTAATCGAAAGAGACAAGAAAGAACACTCCACCTCGAATCAAAGGTTTTCGCTTGTTGTGGAGGGTTGTCAGCAGAGCACAGTAGCGACGGTGTCGACGGAACGGCAGTGGCGTCGACAAGCAGCAGCAACGCCGACGAGCAGCAGTGACAAAGACAAGGGCGACGACTTAGAAGAGGGAGAAAACTATGAAATCTTTGATTTGGGCTTTGAGATTGAAGGGAACAAGATCGGGAAAAATCACGACGGCGATCGTGGATCGTTCAGAGGAAAGGGAGTCGGGGAGAAAAGGGCATTTAATGACACTTTGTGAAAAAGTCCAACAAGTCTAAGAAATTATAACTGAGCCCTTAAAAATGATATAACATGTATCCCTATAATACTCCTTATTTCAATGATGTTATAGCAACTACTAGTTGCTACAATGGGTAGAAGTCACCGAGTAACTGTTATAATATGTAGAAGCTATTGAGTGGCTATAATAACATGTAGCTACTATAACATATAGAAAATACTTTATAGCTACTATAACGTAGAACACTTAATATAATGTAATATTGTATCAACTATTTAATAAATTTTAACTGTTTTAAAATAATTTTAATGAAGTTTAAATAACTTTGACGAAGTTGATAAAGGGTATTTTGATATAATAATTTTTAAAATTTAGGATTTATGGTTTAAAGTTTAGAATTTAGGATTCATGGTGTACTTACACTCGCGTGGCAGCTATCTAAAGTGATTTGACCGACTTAAAATGATGTTGATTAAGTCTAAGTAATTTTGACAAAGTTAATAAAGAATATTTTGATATAATAGTACTTTGTATATAGTAATTAATGGTGTCACTTTTCATTTGCTTAGGTTCCTCCTCGACACAAACCTCCAATGATGCTCTGATGATCTCCCCTGAGTTCGAAATCTAAAAGCCTAAGAAGTAAAGGAGCATTAGAGCTAGTCAACTACTCTGACGTTGAAGTAAGTTCTATATTCAAGAATAGAAGAAGAAAGTAACAAGCGGAAAGTAGAAGACTCTAACGACTGGTCACTCCAACGCACAAGTCAATTCTCCATTCTAGAATATAAGAAGAAAGTAACAAGAAGAAAAAAGTAAAAGACAATGCTAAAGAATTATAGTTTGGAGAAGAGTCACCTCTGCTCACGAGAAGAAACAACTGCCCATCTCATTTACCTTAGTCCCTTCTATATATAGCCCTTGAAAAAGAATCTCCATGTAATATTTGACCTTGTTAAGTCATTGAGGGCCAAAAGAGATAGTTGTTAAACCATACACTAACATTGTCGGGTTGTTAGCAAGCAAGTTGTTAGAGATTATCAAGTCGTTATGCTTCAAGATTTCTCAAGCTCGGATGGAAAAGTGCTAGTACTATAGCATCACACAGTAATGTAGCAATGAGGTACTATAGCAATTACTGTAGTATCTAAAAAATGTGATTGCTCAAGAGAACATATTGCTTTTCTAGAAAATTGCTCCTATTATAGTAGTACTATAGCGCTAGTGTTGTAGCAGTGAGGTAGCATTGCTCGGATGGCTGATCGAATCGCAAGGGGTACTATAGCAATATTGCATGGTAGCAATACTATAGTATTATTATAGCGACAATACCATAACATTACTATAGTGACAGTTGTTGGTTCAAGTGCGGGCGACAAAAGGGGAGTGAATTGCCTACAAAATAAAATTCAACCCTTTCTCAATCTTTTATTTGATTAGATTAGCACAATTAAATTAAGCAGCAAAAGATAGTTAACATAAATGCAAATAATAATAACTTAAAAGAATAAGTAAGAAAGTCGATGTTTACTTAGTTATAACTTAAATGGTTGTTAATCCAAGGTATATGAAAGCACTAGAGAATCTCCTTCGTTGAAGGTGGAGAAGCTCCTTACACTCATTAATAGTTTAGAAATATACTAGGAAATGAATACAGCAGTTGTTCTCTATTTCCTAGCTCCAGGAGGTCTTTTTATAGCTCATAAAAAACTCTATCCAATGCTTGAAAACACCTTCAATTAGGTTCAAGGTGCCTCTAACGTGATAACTCTTAGTCGCCGAAGATAAAAGTTTATCTTCAGCAACGACTATCGAAGGCCCCTTCAATAGGCTGGAAGGCGCCTTCGACACTGCTTATCAAAATCGCCGTCTTCCCTGAGGTAGATCAACTCCTTAGTTGATCTTTTTGTGGTGGGTGATGCTTTACCTAACCAGAGTTGAGCTCACCCAAATCTAATTTTGACATTCTCCTTGAACATGTTTCCTTCTCGGTTTCTCATCCATCGAGCATCGTCCATGGCCTTCTCATCCACCGGTGTACTCTTCCGCAACTCTCCATCCCTCATGTGCACCAAGCCCGTCGACTCATTTCCCGTGCCATCCTTTTCGTCCACTGCATTTTTCACTCTACTTCTTGTGCTCCTAAGTTCTTACATACTTAGACACAAGACATCAAACACAACAGGACATAACTTAACTTGGTTTGACCACAACAAAACTACCATGGAGTACTTAAAATCTCTCCCTTTTTTATGTAAGCAATCTAAGTTAAATTAGGGTAAAACAAACAAAAAAATAGTAGAATAATTGCAATTAATAATGATGCAAAATTAAAACGTTTAATAAGTCAAATGTATTTTCCCCTAGACTTCAGCTATACTTCTCTCCTTTTGATCATATTAAAATAGGGGTAACAATTCTAAGGGTTACACAATAAGTGACTAAAACTTTAAAAAATCCTACGAATTATTTTTTCAAAAAACTAATTTAAAAGTCAGTTTTAAAAGAAATAATTTAAAAATTATTTTTAATTGTTAAAAAATTCTAAAAATTTTTGTAATGGTTAAAAATACTTATCCAAAATAGTGATTAAATTGTCACAAATAAACAACATTAATATAATCAATAAATAATTATTTTATACAGAGAGATATATTTTCATAACAAAATATTTAAAAATAGATTTTGAGCATGAAAAATCTTGCAAAATTTTTTAAGTATGTAAAATAGAAAGTATTTCTGCAAAAATAACAAAATTTCAAAAAATAAATGTTTGAGAATTTTTAATATTAAAAATTATTATTATGACAAAAAATTCATAGAAAATTAAATAACGATCAACAAATTTAAAAAAAAAATCTTTTGACAGAGAACATAATATTTTATCAAATAAAAATAAAAATTTTAAAAATAACTCTACTAAATTATTTTAATTTCAAAAATATGATTTTTTTTTAAAACTTCATAAGAAATAATATAGTAGTCAAAAAATTTAAAAAAAAATTATAGATAAGTAATAAAATCCTTTTTCACGGAAAAATTAAGATCTAATTAATTTCAAACTAAAATTATATGAAACAATTTATTTGAAAAAGTTAGATAATTTTAAGCAGAAAGAAAAATATTAAATAAAAAAACACATCCATAAAGATTTAATTTAGGCATGAGCTTGGAACCCAATATAGGTTTCTACCACTGGATTAATCAAAAATTTTATTGGAATGTACTTTTTTCTTACTTTTCTGATTTGACCTTTATGAAATCTATAATATTAATTTTGTTTTTGATAATTTCTAAAATTTGAAATAGTACAATTTGAACATGTAGAATTTTTAAATTTTCTATTTATTCTTTCAATTTTTCATTTTCATTCTTTATTTTATCATACATTTTCTAAAAGACATGCATTCGCTAAGATTGCTTGCAACGCTAAAACCTTTTTTTTTCAAATTAGTATTTTTAGACTGAAGCTTATATAACAATCGAGTCATAGATTTAATACCTGAATATAATTCGTCAAGAGGTAGTAGACATACCTCACTTACTAGATCCGCTCTAAAGCTTGTTTCTTCCTCCTTACTGTAGGTTTCTTCTAAGAAACCTCCCCCTTCGTTTATGCTCTCCTCCTGGAGGTTTGCCATCAGTGCAAGTCCAACGTACTTCTCCAAATTAGATTCTGATGATGACTCGTCCTAAGTCAACTTCAGGGTTTTGAGCTTTGTTGTGTTTGGTCCTCTCTTGTTGTCGTTCTTCTTCAATCTTGGGCAGCGATCCTTGATGTGCCCTTTTTCATTATAGTGATAGCATCTCACTTTCTTTTTTCTTCTTTTCTTGGCCTGCACTTCATTGAATTTATTAGATCTATTTTTTTTAATTTTCTTATCATAAATGTCGTTTCGTCGTCGTCGAGGAAAGTGTCGGTGTCTAATTCGTCCTTCTTAGCTTTTAGGACAATGTTGTTTGATTTTTCTATGTCTTAAGTATCTACACAACAAGACTCGTGAAGTTCAAAGTAGAAAATAAACTTTCAAGCGTACTTACCTCGAAGCTCTTAAAGATGTAGTAAGCATCTACTAAGGTTGACCACTCTGGAGTTCTAGGAAAGGCGTTAAGTGCATACCTTAAAGAGTCACAATTTGTTGCATTTCTCCAAGGTTGTTGAGCTGGGTGATTAAATCTTTGATCTTAGCATGGAGTTGAGCTACCTTCTCTCCCTTTTTCATCCGGAGATTCATTAATCAACTTCGGAGGATGTCCCATCTTGCTAATTTTGCTTCCAAAGTGCCCTTGTGAAGTTATAGGAATTTCTCCTAGAGCTCTTTTACGGAGTCGAAGCTTCCGATCTGGCTAACCTCCTGGGGCGAAAGGACGGTAAACAGATGTAATTCTACTTTGTCATTAACCACGAAGTCGGCTTGTTCCTTCTTTGTCCGCATGTACTCTTCTTTGTCGACTCCTGATTGATCCTTAGGTATTATAAAACCATATTTTATAATTAACAAAATTTCAAAATGGATCTTGAAGAATACCTTCATGCACATTTTCCACATTGCGAAGTCTCCCTTGAATTTCAGTGGATAGATGCTGGATCTGACCATCGTCTTTGTACTTCAGTTGATGATTAGTTCTTCTGAGGTGGTTGAGCTCTGATACCACTTGTTGGTCTCAGTACGGCTGTCAAGAGGGGGTGAATTACCTACAAAATAAAATTCAACCATTTCTCGATCTTTGATTTCATTAGATTAGCATAATTAAATTAAGCAGCAATAGATAGTTGACATAAATACAAATAATAACAACTTAAAAGAGTAAGTAAGAAGGTTGATGTTTACTTGATTACAATCTAAGTAGTTGTTAATCCAAGGGAGAGATGAAAGCACTAGAAAATCTCCTTCGTTAAAGACACAAAAGTCTCTTACACTCATTGATAGCTCAGAAATATATTAGGAAATGAATACAACAGATGTTCTCTATGTTCTAACTCCAGGGGTTTTTTATAGCACATGGAAAACTATATCCGAAGCTTAAAGGTGCTTTTAATTAGGTCCAAGATGCCTCCAACGTGATAACTTTTATCCGTTGAAGATAAAAGTTTATTTTCAACCAACAACTATCAAAGGCACCTTCAACAGACTGGAAGACGTCTTCTATATACTGTTCATCAAAAGAGCCTTCAAAGTCATGAAAGGAGCATTCCCTGAGGTAGATCAGCTCCTTAGCTGATCTCTTCGCTTGGGTGATGCTTCGGCTAAACGGAGTTGAGCTCACCCGAAGCCAACTCCGACCTTCTCCTCTAACTGGCTTTCTTCCTAGCTTTTTATCCCTCGAACATCATGCACGTCCTTCTCGTACACCAATGTACTCTTCCGCAACTCCTCATCCCTCAGATACACCGATTTTCGTTAGCTCTTTTTCCGTGTCATCATTCTCATTTACTGTGTCTTCCGCTAGACTTCTTGTGCTCTTAAGTTCCTGCACACTTAGACACAAGGCATCAAATGCAACAGAGCCTAACTTAAGTTAGTTAACCACATCAAAACTACCTCGGGGGTAGTTATAATAATACTATAGCAATGAGACATATTGCTCGGCGAATCCCAGTCTCCAGGACACTGTAGCAATATACTATAGTATTGGTACTATAACAGTGATACTATAGCAACGAGACTTATTACTCAAGATAATTACTCGAGAATAAATCCAGTCCCCATCAGTAATTTTGATTACAATGAAATAGATGATTTTTTTTATATATATTATAGCAGCTGCCAAATAGTTGCTACTACACAATTAATTTTAAACCCTACATTCTAAAATATTGAATCATAAATCCTTATCTTTAATCACTATTATATAAAAATACTCTTCACCAACTTGATCAAACTTATTTAAACTTATCAAAATCATTTTAAATTAATTAAAATCACTTTAAAAATAGCTATAGAAACTACTAAATAGCAGCTATAATACTATACTAATATTATATTAGATGTTACACATTGTTGCAGCTACATAGTAACTTATATATATGTTGTAGTAGCTAGTCGTAGCTACTACAATAAGACTAGAAATAAAGAACAATATTATATTTGATAATTTCTACATATTATAGTAGCTACCAATAGCTATGACAATAATATTAGAATAAAAGATATTTTTAATGGGGTATTTCCATATGTGATGCAAGCTAGTGGACTTAGGAACTTATATTATTGTATTTATTTTTTGAAACGTTTTACTGAAAATGTCATTAAAAGTATGATGAAAAGTTATTAATTGTTCATATCAATGAAAAGTGTCAGTAAATATAGTATTGTATATTAAAATATATTTTTACCATATTTATATTTATTTTTCCAATTCAAGTCATGGTCTTTTTCATTTATTCTCGGTTCAATTTATTTTTTTTTATTTATGTAAATCAACATTAAATTCTAAATGGCGCTAACAATGATACTAATTTATCAAGATAGTTTTTTTTAATGAAAAGATTCCACAAAAGTTAACTTTTACTATTTGGTAATTATTTCGATAAAAGTCCAAACTAAATAAAATAATAAAAATTAAGGACCAAAGTAAAGAAATTTTACCAAAACCCCAATTTGGGAATTTATTCATTCATTTATTTATTTATTTAAATAAAACATTATTTAAATAAATATAAATGAAACCTGACGGAGAAATGTTTTTCGAACCAACTCAAGTCTAATAACTCGGGAGAAGCCCTCGGAGTCGGCGGCCTCTTGCGATGTCTCGCCAAGCGTCGAAGTTGATCGGATCCATCGCCTCCAAGATCTTCGCCAACCCTACAACCTCTTCCCGGCCGCCCTCCCTTTCCCGGAGCTTCAACGCCGCGGCATCTCCTTCACCGGCGGTCTTCGTCGACAAGAATACCCGTGTGATCTGCCAGGGCATCACCGGAAAGAACGGGACCTTCCACACTGAGCAGGCCATCGAATATGGAACCAAGATGGTGAGAGCCACAACATCACCCCTGATCTCTTTACTATAGAATGGTTGATGTGGATTTTTTTTTTATATATACAAAAATTGATTTCGTCTGTGGAATTTGTTAGTTTGGATCTGTAACTCGTTCTGTACCGTGCGCTTTTGAGTTCCTGTTTTTTTTCTTCTTCTTTTCTTTCCCATTTTCGTTTACGGGAGATGACTGCGATTTCTTCTGCATTAGGGTTTTCTAGTTAACCGTAGTGGCCCTTTTTCCCTACTCGTGTGTTTGGTCAATGATTAATGATTCTTGCTATATGTCTCACAATTGCCATTGCTTCTGCATTAGGGTTTTCTAGTTAACCTTAGTAGGCCCTTTTCCCCTGCTCGTGTGTTTCGTCAATGATTAATGATTCTTGCTTTACATCATGACAATTGCCATTTATTCTGCATTTGAGTTTTCTAATGGTGTTTTTTTTCCTTGTTTTTGTGTTCGTCATGATTCTTGCTTTGCATGATGACAATTTTTTGATATGGTAGCTATATTTAGGTTGACTGAAACACCTTCCTGAGTGAGTTTTTTTTTAAAAAAAAAAAACTATTCATCATGATTAGTTGTTACTGGTAGTTTATTAAGTGTATGATAGAAGCAGATTTAAAAGTTAATAATTGTAATATGTATTCTATAGCAAAGTCATAATATGATCTAAAATTTCGTCAACAATTACAATGTTCCCTATCAATTTGATGCACTGTTTAGTATCAATTAAGGTAGCTGGTGCCTTTTCATGAGTTCTTTTTGCACTTCGAATTATATAATACACAAATCAGAATGATGTCAAGGTTTAAAAAAACTATCTGATGATGGAAAATAATAGGGATCGCTATTGAGTTCTTGGATCATTGTTGTTTGATATAGGGATTTGTAGATTCAAAACCAAGATGTTTATGCAAAACAAGGAATTTAACGGGAATGCAATATTTTGTAGAGTGAAGAAAGTGTGATCTAGATATAAGTTATCATAAGCAATCTAGGCATCTCTAAAATTTGGGTTCTTCCTATATCCTCTACATATCCATGTAGGATACTGACATTCCAAGTCAATACTTATCCCTTAACATTGTAGGAGTTTTATAGATAGTTGCCATATACTTAGATCCGTATCCACATTAGACAATTATATCCTTGTTCAAATATGATCGGTCGGAGTTCCTATGAGAAAACAGGGTGACACGAGATATTGTTTAGAATCTCGGGGCCAACCTCATCATGGATTTGTAGCTCCATAGTCTGGAAATCATGGATAGGTTTTGAGGGTTGGGCATCCTTTTGTACAATGCCTTGGTGGAAAGAGGAATCCTTTGATGGGGATTCTCTTAGAAGCCTGGGGGGAGAGCCAATTGGCTTCTTTGTGATTGGGTAGGTAGTGGAAGTGCCATAATGGATGGGGAATACAGCTTATTATTGGAGAATTTTTGTTGGAAAATCTTGATGCAAGATGTTGAGGACATATTCACAAAAGAAAATTTGTGGAAATATCAAACTATTGCCGCAATTGATGTTGGAAAACTGTCTCTAAACAAAGCATTCAGAATTGTTTCAGCCTTAAAATCAAATGACCAATCTTTTGCTTGAGGTCAATGTACAAAACCTTGCTAAGTAAGTTAATACACAACAGTTTAAACCTTGGATCAAACGCTCCATCTTTTACCTGCTATCCGTATGTGTAATCTTTCTAAGCTAGTTATTTTGACATATTAATATTGTCATGGTTGGAGTGTAATGATATTACATAGAGCTCAATGAAGAGAGAAGTTTTATCTTGCCGACATCAATTAGTTGGGATGAACATGGCCTAATGATGACAATTACTGTCGAATATTTCAGACAATGTAAATCATGGATTGAGCACACTGGTACAAATACCCTATTTCACCATGTCATAGTTAATCAAAGCTTTTGCGACAATGGATTGTTGATCTACGAATAGATATCTATAGGAATCCACAAGTATTTCCATCATAGCTTTCTGTCTAGCGTTGCCGAGGAAGCTACAATGCAGTAATTTTTCTTCTTTTTTTTTTTTTCTCATACTTAGTTTTGTTCTGTGAATATGATAGGTTTTATTCTAACATCTTGGACATGTATTGGCTGATTAATTTCGTGATGAATCATTGCTCTCTTTGCTGTAGGTTGGTGGGGTGACACCAAAGAAAGGTGGAACTGAACACTTAGGTCTTCCAGTCTTCAATACAGTTGCAGAAGCAAAGGCTGAGACAAAAGCTAATGCATCAGCTATTTATGTCCCTCCTCCATTTGCTGCTGCTGCAATTATGGAGGCAGTGGAAGCTGAGCTAGATCTTGTTGTATGTATTACTGAAGGAATTCCTCAACATGACATGGTAACTCTCAAGTTCTTATTGATCTTTCTATACCTGTTGTGGGGTAATTTTTTTCTATGGTTTGTGCATGGATTATCTTAGTTTCCCATATCCATTCTGGGTGGTGATTAGAGTAGTATGAATTTGTCAGTAGACCACATATCATTTGCATTGCTATGATATTGTAATTTAGTTATGGGCTAATGAAGGAATTGCATAGATGAATGAACTATTATTAACTTGGCTTAAGAATTTTTGGGTACGATTGGTATTAAAACAAATATATCTGGGGCATGGTGTGGTGTTTGTCAATCACTGCCACTGTGATAGTGGAGCTACAATTAAACCTAGCATGCCAAGGGGTGATTAGAGTTGTGTTGGATTTCAGGCTGTTAAATCTTAAGTGGGGTAGATTATGATTGCCCTATTATCCTCGTTGGCAGATCCTGTTTCCCTCCTGTTCCCATTTCTAGCTACTCTCCTCCTGGCATGTTCCAAATGTCCCTTCACTATTATTTATATCTAGCTCATTTACACCTGGCCTCAACATCAGTGCCTATTATCTTTCCCTGCCTCTACCTCTATACCTCCCTCCTTTCCAGAAGTTTTGCTACCCTCTTCCACTCTGATCTGTGACACCAACCTGCCCTCATATAATCCACCTCTATGGATAATGTGATCTCTCCTTTGGCTTTCTCAGCACATCCCTAGCCCTCACCACTTACCACTTTGTGACACAACTCACATAGTAAATAGCTTATCAGGTTTACCTTGTCACATTTCTAGTAAATAGTTTTATCTGTCATTGAGTTTATGGCTTTTTACAATGTTATCTAGGCAGATCTGTTGTTTTATGGGATTTCATAAAAGTTAATTACCAATTGTCTGAATGTCAGGTTCGAGTAAAAGCTGCTCTGAACAAGCAATCAAAAACTCGATTGATAGGACCTAATTGTCCTGGTATCATCAAACCAGGAGAATGCAAAATTGGAATAATGCCTGGATACATCCACAAGCCAGGACGAGTTGGGATTGTTTCTCGATCTGGTACCTTAACATATGAAGCGGTATGTATGACAACTTGGTATTGTAAGTCATTTCTGAGAAACTAACTAAGTGTTATACTTGTAGGTTTTTCAAACAACTGCTGTTGGTCTTGGACAATCAACTTGTGTAGGAATTGGTGGTGACCCTTTTAATGGAACAAACTTTGTTGATTGCATATCAAAGTTTCTTGAAGATTCTCAGACTGAAGGTCAGTTGAAGACCAGGACAAACATTTACAGTTGCTTCTTATCTAGTTGAATTCATGGAATTTTGTCCTTTTGGTTTGCTTATAGAAGAGAATCAGTTGGGAGACTACATGAAATTGGTACTAGATCAGTATTGCTAATGTATGTAAATCCTAGATGATCAGATCAATCTATTGTAGCCATTTGAGTTTGGATTAGGAACCAAATTTTGGTTGTGTAGAAGTTGAAAAATATTAACCTATTTTAGACTTGGGTTAGGATCGAGTAAAAGTGTTGGGTTGGATCTGATTTGTACTTGATCATAATCCCAGATCTATCCCTATTCTTAGTTATGTAACTGTTTTTTTAGATTTTTTTTAAAAAAAATTATAAAGATGTTTTCTTTAAATCATTAGTACAGCAGGCTTAAATTTCTGCCCAGTTATTTTGCTGACATAATAATGTTTCTTGTTTCAAGCTGAAGAGTTAAGTTTGATTCCTCGTTATGACTTGTTTTTCAGGTATTGTTCTTATAGGAGAGATTGGAGGAACTGCAGAAGAAGATGCTGCCGCACTAATTCAGGTCATGTGTTTGTCCTCTTCTCTCTGAATTTATGCTTGTCTTTCATTTCTTGAGCTTGAGCATGTTTCACTTCAATGTGTAATCTGCACATATTTGTCTAATAAGCTTCAAAGTTATTAATTTCTCCCAAAGCTACTGCACTCCATGAGAATGTATTATGGAAGAATGATTTTGTAGTGCTACCTGAAGGTGTGTTGGTAATTGTTTTTATTTATTATCTTGATGTTTGATGTTTCAGAATTTTGTATAGGATGTATGAGAAGCGTTCATATAGAAGATGTCATATTTTGCTGTATAGCCATAATTATCTTTCTATGTGTAACAAAATTTCATTAAGTACTTATGAGTATCAACTTAGGCTAAGTCCAAAATATCCATTTATTTCCTCAGCGTGTCAGTTATGAGTTTGTTTAACTATTAAATATTAGCATATGTTCATTGGTTAAAGGACTTCCCAAGGTATATATCCTAAAGGGTATAATGCCACATTTAAGGTATGGACATTCTCAAAGAGACTGCAGATTTCTATAATTGGTCAAGTTGAATCAATAGTTTGGTGTATGGAGTACAGAGCGACCCACCCTACTTGTCACCCTTAAACTGACTCAAGATATCTAGATAATGGTGGTGATATAGCCTTTCCAGATAATTTCACAAGTTTTTCATATTTCACTGACTGTTCCATTTCTCATAAACATTCTCTGCCATCTAAACTTTATTTCCATATGTATTAATTATTTCATATTTGGTTGTCAATAAAGAGTATTATATCAACGAATCATTATGAACAGATCAAAAACATTGTCAGAGATATATGAAAGTTAATAGTTATTTGGGGAACTGAATATAGTAGAATGGAATATACTTAGCGGTTGGATGCATCTTTATTTTTCTGGGTTCGTTTACTGATAGAGCTTTATGCTGATTAGCATTTGTTTTTTGCTGGCTAAACAGGAAAGTAAAACCGAGAAGCCAGTTGTTGCCTTTATAGCTGGTCTTACAGCACCACCAGGACGCCGAATGGGTCATGCTGGAGGTTTGTGCCATATCTCCCAAACTAATTTGAGATGTCATTTTTGGTTTAAAAATTATGAACTACTGAATTTTAAGTGCGGGTGGAAATCAAGGTTTCTAATGCTTGCTATAGTCAGTACCACCAGGTCAACATGGTTTCTATGGCTATAGAGATACTCATTGTTGTTTGACCTCGCCCAATTCTGTTTTGCCGCCATCAAGAATGGATTATGTTTTTTCCCGTCCCAAGCTAACTGCCAATACTTTCGTGCAGCTATCGTGTCAGGAGGGAAAGGTACTGCACAGGATAAAATCAAAATTCTACGAGAAGCAGGAGTAACAGTAGTTGAATCGCCAGCAAAGATTGGTGTGGCGATGCTTGAGGTATTCAAGCAGCGTGGTCTTGTTCATTAGAAGGCACGCTTCTCATTGTGATTTGATGCGGTTCACAGAAATGCATCATTTTCTCCCTTTTCTAACCGAAGCATTTTGCTTTGGCCAAAGTCTTTAATGCAAGGTTTCTTCAATAATGAAGAAAACTCCAGATGTTTGTGTCGCTTTCATTACCAGTCTTTTACCGCCATATGTTTGCTAATTATTGTTGGGCTGCAGGCTCAATGCAATTGCAATTACAATGACAATACCACGTTGGGTATATGAATTTTATTCTCAATTAAACATTTTATAAAATTATGAAGGTCATACAACGTACTGCAACCCTTTACATCAATATTGGAACGTCTGAATACAACGAACGTAAACACCCAACACTCGACAAATAGCATTGGTTCACTCGATCTCAGCTCTAGAGAAAACAACACCCAACACTCGACAAATAGCATTGGTTCACTCGATCTCAGCTCTAGAGAAAACATGGACGCTACAGGCAATATTGAATGTTTACTTCGCTACTGCCACTAGGGCAGTAAACATGGCCAAGGAATGGAACTGCAGAACATCAATAACAGGATCCAACATTCAAGTTACAACCGTCTACAGGAGATGTAGAAGATATACAAAATCCATCTTGGCCTATACAAGTTTCGTTAAAAGGTGCTAAATTTGCTAGTCTTTGCAGCGGACAAACAAATCCTGTCACTCTACAACATTAAATAGCAGAAACGTGGAGGATCGAGGGGAAAATAAGACAGAAAAAATTCCCTTGAAAATTATGTGCTGCATCACAACCTTGTGTAGGATTAAAACTTACAAAAACATTATACAAGATATTCATCTACCGAAATATAATCTTACTACCGAACTTTTGAGGATTATGCAATCACGACCTCATCATCTAGCAAGCATCACTCCTGTCAGGAACCAACAATATGCCTCTACTCTTTGGCTTACAGAAAGTAGTCAGGAGTCCTGCGGGTTACATCAGGCTCTCCTCTCCTAGGTGCTGGTTCAAACTGCAAAAAAGAATATTAACCCTATCAAAACATTGCCATAAATCCCTTGGTATAAACAAACATATTAGCCAAAATGAAAATGGATTAAAACAAATATTACGAAGTTGAATGACTCTGTCGTTTCAAAGTGATACCTGAATAAATGTCTGCCCTTTACATTCATCAACTTCCATTATGGAAGCCATGTTTCCGCATCGATAACAATAATTTGGTGCACTAAATATGGTGACCACCTTTTGTTCCTGTTGAAAAGAGTTATTGTTAAAACTTACACTTCCTAATCTGACACGAGAAAAATGAAAAACAGTTGATCAATGTAGAAACTTGCATGTCCCCAATTATATCCCTCCATAACCAATTGATGAGCTCTGGCTATTAATTTGAGATTGTTGGCATGGTTGAATTGCTCAGATATATCCTGAAAGATTCACAATGAAGTGATGAAAGGTGATCCATGGCAAACATAGAAAACTAACAGAACATACTTGGCCGAAAGTGTAACCAGCACCACGTGGAGAAATACCCCAACCACATCTATCATCAGGATCAGACCACAAAAGATCACACATGGGCCCTTCATGAGGAACTTCTTGGACACGATCAAAGTTTCTTATGCTGTCAAGAGTTTCGATAGATGGAGATAATCCACCATGTAGACAGAAAATTTCTGATTCAACCTGAGAACAAAATTTTCAGTTTGATAGGATGTTATTCATTTCAGAATCATGACAAATAAAGGTGTCACTTCAACTAAAAAGTTAATCAGTCACTATAAAATGACAAACAAACAGTTCTACTTGAAAAAAAAATAAACAAATCTTCAAATTAAATTGCTCCTAAATCTGCTAGCCAAAACCTTGGATGTTGATGCACATCACGCTAAGCAAAAATATATCAGTTTCTCCCTGAATGAACTAGTTAGTTTTTTATTTTTTTTTACTTGATGTATCCTTGCTTAACATCTATTTAGCAAATACTATATCAGCTTACTGTCACAAGCAACAGGGTGATCAATCTAGTCAAAGGGCATGCCACTGAAAAAGGATGTGGATAATAGCATCACTTATGTCCAAGAAATATATTTTCTAAGAAAGCTCCCCATGGAGGATCTTAATCCTGTAAGTGAATCAATCCAGCTTAGGGCACCTAAAGTGATTCTACTCATGGTTTAAAGTGTCGTGCCGAGACTCTCGAAACGGGCGAAACATCTCGTTCCGCCCAACGACCGACACCAACACTACCTCGGCACCAAACCCACGACAGCTGCGAAGGGTCGTTCGACCCCGCAACAGCAGCAGCGGAGAAGTTGCATAACCCTTCTGCTGCCACCGCCGAGACGTTATGCAACCATGCGGCCACTGCAGAGGGGTCGCTCGACCACTGCGGTCAAGCCGGAGGCGTCACGTGATCCCTATGGCCATGGCTGAGGGGTTGCGCAACCCTGCAATAGCACCAAAGTCGCGCAAGCTTGCGAGTGGTGTCAGATTTCGGATTTTTTTAATTAAACTTAGGCTAATTATTTTAATCAACTCTTAACTATGATGGAGATAATCTAAAGAGACTTCATTAAACCCTAATCAAATTATCTAATTAATTTTATATTTCATTTATTTTAATTTTAAAATTATAATAAAATTTTTATTTATTTATTTATCT
>JBBMJZ010000060.1:4075524-4089188 GCA_037833815.1 Zingiber zerumbet
AAATTATAATAAAATTTTTATTTATTTATTTATCTATTTTCATATCTTTTCCTTTTTTAAAGATTATTTTTTATATTATTTATTTTTAAAATATTTATGTTTAATATTTTATTTTTTAATTAATATATTTTATATTTAAAAAATACCGAAACTATATCGGCATGACACGATATGATACCGAAACCGTATCGTTCCGGTCCAAAGCCGAAACCTTGGTATGGGTCGAAATTTTAGATCTTGATTCTACTTCTACATTACCAAAAAAAAAAGTCAAGCAATTAGAATAAAATACTACCTGATGACATTCAAGATAATTAATCCAAGGGTCTTAATTTTTCTGGTGAATACATGAAATGCGCACACAGACAATTGTAAGTCGTTCTCATGGTACCACAAAAACAAACAACTACTAAAATGTAAATCCAGTCAATGATTTTAAAATGGACCAAACCATTTCAAGAATCTTGACCTTCAAATGAATAATAAGACAACTTGTATACTGACAATTAAAGAGAATATCCAAACACCTAAATGATAAGCAAATAAAAAAAAAGTAAAATCTGTATAATTTGCATCCAAAATATAACTAACCATTCTAACTAAGGTTACTCACAATTGCACAAATGGCTGTGCACAGAGAGAATTTCATACTGTTAATTTTAAATCAGAAGCCAAACATCTAAGAGAAGTTAGAATTATTCATAATTAATATACGCTATATTGATATCATAACCAAAGAATTGTAGAACATGCAGCAAGATTCTTCAAGAAATGGTAGGGAGCACGAACCAATGCCGTCAATGGGAAATAATCAAAAAGATCAGTGAAGATCTTCCATACATTTGCATTGCCATATCTGGATCAGAAAATAAAATCCAATGATTATCAAATAAGATCAAAATCACTAAAATTCCAATTAAACAAAAGCTAAATGTCATGGCATACTCGCTGATCCTGATTGCAAACCCAAACGTCCAGAATTCAAAACACAAAGGCAGACCTGTGATAACCATAACTTGATACACCGGCAAGATTTTCTAGAGATTTTTTTGTAATCAATCTCTTTTGGCTAGAGAAAATGTAATAAGACTATGGTATGGTCAGTCACCTTTAATTCAATATAGTTTGAATTAATTTTAATGAAGCAAATATAGTTTAGGGTTCAATATAGTTTGCATTAATTTAAATGAGATAATAACATTTTTTAACTGCATAAACTATATGTAATCAAATGCAGCCCCCTCCAAAATCTGCACAAGCAGCTGCTTATAATCTTATAAAACAAAACCATGGTCATTTAAGAGATCAAGATACTATTTAGTCACATTACCTTGCAAAAGTGGATTGAGACAAACACCAGTTTTTAAGATTGATGTTGATAATAAGTCTGTTCATGTTCAAATTGACAGGATTAAGTTTGCATTCCTTAGAATGCTTTCTTCTCCATGGTCAACTATCTTGTTCTCTTTGCTTAGGCAGGCTGTAGGTATAAGCATGCTTATACTCCATCTTGTGAACTGCCATTTATATTGTACACACCCTCCATTAGTTGAGTCCTAAGCTAATCATCTGAACCAGGATTTCTTTCTAACAAGTACGCATTCATTTTCAAACTAAAGTTAAACTGCAGACAAGCTTTGACAAATTAATTAAGTTAAATTACAGATGAGCTCTAAATTTTGATAGTACTATAAATGCAATATACAAAGGATTATTTAGTTTTTTTAAAAAATAAAGAAAGTATTTGCTCTGGAATTCATGAAGTGTGTGAGTTTTTAAACAGAATATAAAATCACATTGTATCAAAGAAACACTAGGAAACTTAAGCAGACTCATAAAATCATATCTAACTCTATTTACAACAAATGTTCATTGCAGCACTTAATAAATAAAATAGAACGAAATTGCATCCATATGAGAAGGAAAAGAAACGGCATGGTCTCTCTCGATAAAATTCAGTAAAATTGTCATGGACAAAAATAGTGAGAAAAAATGACAAATTAGCTCAGCTTCTTATAGATGTTACACAGAAATACTGGCTAAACAAAGCATAACAAGATAAACTTGTTGCACACAAAAACCATATCAACAACTCTTCTTGTTTATGATATAAAAATGATTCTATTTGCCCAGCTAACCACATTGGATAACAGATAAGTGCTGCAGAATAAGGGATGATAAGTAACACAGCTGGAGAAAAAAAAATTGTGTCTGGGAGCAGATATTAAAACCTAGAAACAGGTCACACTAATCTTAGAAACAAAAGGCACAGGACTTACTTTCTCAGGCATTCATCATAAAATCCATAAACTTGGGTAATCTGCAACAAAATAAAAAGAAAAATACATATTGTCAGCAAATAAATGAGATGAATCACTAGGAATACAATGAATATAGTTGAAAGAAATATATGACGTATCACTACCTTATGCAAAATAATAAATTAAGATGCCAAAGTGAACATAGTTTAATGCAACATCATGCAAAGTTTAAAGCATTATACCTGACGACTCTCATGGTTTCCTCTGAGAATAGTGATTCGCTGAGGATAACGCACCTTGAGAGCCACCAAAAGCTGATCATACAGAATAAGTTGCTACATCAGTATTCTAGCAATTTACTAAGTGATCTAAAGTTCTCATATAAACAATCAAAGGAGATTGGTTCCTATAAGAATCATTAAACCTATATGATTGTAGAAAGAAAAATCAGAACATTTAACCAATTCATCTCAATGACATCATAAGTCATAAGCATAACGAAAAGCATTCACACTTTTAGAGAGTGAATTTTGATGATTACTATAAAGTAACCAATCATGTTTGTATTTCAACACTAGAAGTATTTGATAGCTAACAAAAAAAATTTAATTTTTGATGTTTTACTACCTGCTTTGAAATATCACCCACATTGAAGCCCGGAGTGTTTGGGAGAGCTTTTGCTTATTTAAAAGTGATTTTTATAGAAATTATTTTGAAATTAGCGAGAAGCTAAAGTATGGAATGTTTGGAAATAGAAGTCAAAAAACTAATGCAAAGTAAAGTTTGAGTGTATGATGAATAATTACTCCCAAACATAATTTTTAGTTAATGACAACAAATCCTTAAACTATATAAATTATTTTTTTAATTATCGAAATATAATTTTGATACACTATTTTTTATATAATTATTATTATATTTAAAATATTGTATCAAAATTATTTTTTTATACTAAAAAAATATAAAATTAATAAAATTAAAAATTTTAAAAAATGACAAAATTTATATAAATACACAAAAATATGTATAAAAAATTCTAGAAAATACAAATTATATAAAAATATAAAATATTATTTAAAAAATAAATATCGCAGAAGTGTGGTGGCAATTATATAAAACGATAAATTTATTAAAGTCAAAAATGGGGTAGCAATTATGTAAAATAATAAATTTATTAAAGACATAAATATCAACTTTTTAATTTTAGACCATAAACAAAAAAGCAAAAGCAAGAAAAAGCAAAGCATCAAATTCTTGCTTCCAACTTTTGAGTAAAAGTTAAAGATGTTGAAGCAGAAGTTAACATTCACAAACACTCAAAAGTGCTTCCATGTAGCTAAAATCTAAGAAGCATAGAAGCTCTACCAAACACTCCCTGAGTGGTAGTCATGCATGTTGCACTTTTACCGAGAATTTAGACACACTAGAGGACCCTTTTTAAGCAAGAATGAAGTGAAACATCATTTGTTAGTTTATGGGCTTTCCAAAGGTATCAAGTCTATTATGGTCAAAAGTCAAAAACAGATGTTAAACCTAATCAGTTGAGCTAACAATTGAAATGTCTGAAACCTTTAGTCACTAATGCGAATATTTAAATTTATTTTATAATTTCCTGCTGTTCCTTTCAAGTCATAAAGACACAGACATAGGAAATATTCCTGATTTGCATAAGACCACCACAATCTTTCAGCTGTGGAAGACTGTAGTCAGCATTGTCTGTTCTAACTTGGGATCATATATGTGTTCTCAGCATCTAAGATCCGAGTTTGCCTTGGTACAACTGCAGAAGAAAATTAGATTATGTGGGTTTCGGTGTTTGCATAGATTACTTCAACCAAGTAATATTCACAACACGAACACAGATAGCAATATATAAAAGGTAAAGTAAGGAATGCTAAAGCAGTAATTCTGTTCTCAGAAATTAAGAATCAAAATTCAGTTGTGTGTCATTATGGGCAAACCACAATTGATGGACTAAAAAGTCAGCTCCATATTAAATGCGGAAGATGAGATGCCATTGCAATTGGCAAGTTCAAAAAAGACATACCATTAAGCATAAAGAAATCAAATCTATCATAGCATGAAATAAACACAAAACAAGGAAAAGGCACCTTCCTTACCGTAACTGTCTCGACAGAGTAGTATCCACGATCCACATAATCACCCATAAACAAGTAATTGGTATCTGGACACTAATAAATGAAAACACATGATTAATTTGTTGGAATGATCAAATAGTAATCATAACTCATTTGTTTGTTTTCTCAATTGAGCACACCTTTCCACCAATTCGAAATAGCTCTGCCAGATCATGAAATTGACCATGAATATCACCACAGATAGTCACAGGGCTCTTCACTGGCTGAAATACTTCGATAAAATGTCAGCAAATAACAAAGAGTTTCCTGCTACAGATCTCAAATAAAAAAGATGCAAGCACAGGATGAATTTGGAGCATCCAATATTCAGTTCACAAAATCAAACTAAAATCAACTTGTTAAGAAAAAGCCTCAGTCAGTCTGTCTATCAAAAACCAACAGCAGCAACTGTTGGTGCAGTTTGCACTAACGGTCAACTCAGGTTTTGATGCATGACAAGTAAGTTAAGTTAGGCATAATTGTGATCTAACCACTTTACCAAGTGTGCAGAAGTTAACCAAATAGGTCGACGAGCCGACCAGATATCTGGTAAGAAGTCCAGATAGATCGACGGGCCGACCGGATATCTGGCAGGAAGTCCAGCTAGGTCAACGAGCCGACCGGATAGCTGGTGCGAAGTCCAGACAGGAAGTCCAGTTGGGTCTGCAGACTGGACAACTGGCAATCTGGTAAGTAAAGGTAAGTCACTGAAGGAAAGTGACTAAGTGAGGACGTGTCCCGGTTGAGGGGGCAGTACGTGTCGGTCCAGGCTAGGCCCATTTCAGATCTCTAATCTGAGACTTTGACTAGTTCCTAATCCTCGGAGGACAAAAACTAATTACTACTGCTCCTTATTATTGTGCTAACATTTGTTTTGCAGGTTGTTATGTGATTTATTGGACTAACGTTGTTTTGTAGGACAAAGGAGCTAATTTGCCTTCGGATGAACAGTGTCCGAAGGCGCCTTCAAGTAGTGGACGGCGCTTTCAAACTGTTCATCGAAGACGCCTTCCATGGCTATGGAAGGCGCCTTCCGCAGGATAAAAATTGACCTTTTCGGCAATAAGCTCCAGAAAAACTCGAGATCAAATTTAACCCATTAGAGGCGCCTTCAATGCCTATGGAAGCCGCCTTCCATGCTCTATTTAAGGCTGCTCGCCTAAGGTTTCTACAATAACTCACATACAAGCTTCTACGCATCCGATTGAGGTTCCGACTGCTCCGGCCTCCCACTGCTGTGACTCTGCTACGACGTTGTTGCACCCAACTACTGCCAAGGAACCAACAGACACCGAGCCTAAGCTGACAATCTTCAAAGATGTTAAGTAACGAGCTGTAATTTGTGTATTTAAGTATTTGCAATAGGACAAGTACAGGGTGTTACACTTGTTCTGTACTCAATTCCCTTTTCCTGATGTATCAAAAAAGGAATTTTAATGGATTGGTCATTGATAGGTCCGTGGGACCTGGGTCTTGGAGTAGGAGTCGTCAAAAACTCCGAACCAAGTAAAATCAAACGCATGTTATTTTACTTGCTTTTCTATTTTCGTCTTTTCTCGTAGTTTTCCACTGCGTACTGAGTTCTTAGAGACGAAAAATACGAGTTTTCAAAAACCACATGATTCAACGCCCCCCCTTCTCACGCGCGTATCGATCCAACAACAACAACCAACTATGAGTCCAACTTTTTGGGATCGGCTAAATAGATATCGCCCTGCCATCGAACGTCCTAGATCACTATTCATATCATTAAATTACTCTCAATTATATCAAATAGAGTTTTCTTTGGTTCATCACATCCAATAGATTCAACCTGTCTAATTATAATTCTATTTGTCATCTTTAAACATGTCCATTTAATCCAAACAGAAATAATTAGGATCAGTTTCAGTATATCTTTAGTTCTAAAGTTGAACAAAATTATTTTGGGTTTTCTAGGCTGATCTACTTTAGTTTGATTGGAACTTATTAGAAACACATAGGTGGAAAAGATTATAATGAAATGAAGGACGAGGAATGTAGAAGAATATGGCATGAAGCTACATATTCATCAGCGGAGCTGAATGAATTTCATATAACTACAACTATAAGATGATACTCAGGCCCACCATGCTTGTGAATAGCCTCTGGAAAATTAAAGACTATTTCTACAAAGTAAACCTATCATTAAGCTATAATCAAACAGCCTAAGAGTTGAAAAAAAAACTTCACTCCATTGATTAAATAACTTGCTAAAAATAAATTACCTGAACATTGTTTTCTTCCATCAAAACCTCCTTAGCCTTTTCACAAAGCACTCTAACCTGAAATTATGAATTCAAATAAACCAAAAGAGAATTCTGAACCTATTTATTAACCCATAATAAGCTGCAAATACCAGAAATTGTGCAGAACAATTAATAGACCAGATTAACTAATGTTTTAACCATAGACACTATATTTTTGAACTTGTAGCATGATACCAACAAAAAAAAAAAAGGCAGCCCGGTGCACGAAGCTTCCGCTATGCGGGGTCCCAGGAAAAAATTCATTGTACGCAGGCTTACTCTGCTTTTTGCAAGAGGTTGTTTCCAGAATTCGAATCGTGACCTTTTGGTCACAAAGCAACTAGCATGATACCAAAAAACAAAAAAAAAACATTTACTTAAACTACTTGTATGCGAGGAACTTGCATGATATTTCCATTATTTCCATACATGTTCAGAGACTTCTGAAAGGAAGAACATCAAAAATAGTCAGATATAATCTTACTATAGTTTCTTAAGCAATTATGTTTAGAAAAAAAACTACATCCTTTGCCCGCTAAACTATTTTCTATAACATTAAGGAAACCAAAGTATGTATATGGTTAAACTTAGGAGTCGCACACATATTCAGATAAACACATCAACAGATTTACCACTGAAACTGGCATAAACCAATCCAACCAAATTATTAAAACACATACAGGAATCAGCTAGGTCAAAAAGGGATTTTCCATAGTTGAAAAGCACAAGCTTCTCCATGGATTCCATTATCTAAACGACAGAAACCTAGACCGGTTCCTTAGAAAAGGAAGGGACAAAAATAACCATTAGAATAGATACAACAACAATATCCACCAATTCCAAATGTAAGTTCCTATGCTCGTCAAGAATCGCATTTTGGAAACCAACCGCACACCACCTAACAGCCTCGCAGATCCCTAATCGAAATGCCATTTTGCCATAAAGAAGCACCCACTCCTCCGATCTTCCAGGAAAACACATGCATCAACCAAAAAACACCAGAACCTTCATCCAACCAAAAAGGGCACAGATCTAAGAGAGAAATCGAACAAAATAAGCCAAGAACCAAGAGCGAGAAGCGACCTCCTGTTCGGAGAGCGGCTTGCACTGCATGAGCTGCGCGATCTGCTCATCCAGGTTGCCGCGGGTGTCCGAAGCCGGTACGGGACTCGCGCTCATCTTGGCCTTTCCAACACGCTCGCCCGAGAGACGCCTCCGACAGCAGGAATCGAAGCGCTAACCGTAAGCTTTGCGCTCGGTAGATCCGCACCAAGCGACTTCGTCGCCCTTCTCCTTTCCCTCCCACCAAAACAGCAATCCGTGGCTTCGACGGCGACAAACGAGGACAAGAACAAGGACGTGGAAACCCTCGCCGCTGGAACCTGGCGCGGTCTCTTTATTTCAGATCCCCTATATTTAGGAACTGCGCCTATTCGCAGGATTAGCTGTTGAACGCAGGGCAGGAAAAGCCAATGGACGAGTCACTACTAAGATGAACTATCAGGGAGATTAACGTATTTGCTGTCTGAAGAGAACAGCTGATGGATTAACCTGACGGTCTCCCCAGGTTCACTCCTGGTAACGAACGGTCGCAAACGATTCGAGCAGGTGAATCGAACGGATTAAGAGGATGGAGATCGGAAGGGACCCACAAAAATGGGCGAATGTCGGGGGCCTTTGCTGCCACACCTGAGACAGGAAACAGGCTATAATTTATCTGGTATATCTGTTGCCCCTAGGCCATGTGATATCGAAAGAGCCTGAAGACACTAAACTCACAGTATTCACTTTGACACTGCACAATACTTTTGCGACATTCTTTCGGCTGTCCGGCTTAAGAGGAAGAAGACACCAAGTGAATGGCAACATAAGTCGATACTGATGATCGACATACAAATTAAGGATGAGCGATGGGCTCAGCAACTCAATCGTCTACTGCTTGTGGAGATGACAACAATCTTCAGAGGATTTGCACAAAATTGAACTGATCATTCACAGTTGCTTTACATGTCAAACTAGAAATGGTAGTGCAAAAGTTGCTAGAAAAGCAGAGAAAATCTGCACTTTTGATGCTCGACTAGAAGGGCCAACTGGTCCAAAGGCACCTGTTCCTCCCTCAGTGGTGTTGCTCGCCCCCGTGCTGCAATTGCCGATCAAATTAATCACAAGAAACTTAAGAAAAGTGTTTGCTTGCACAGACTAAGCAAAAGTATCTTTTTCTACATCACTCACCTTCCAGCAAAGATGCATGAACCATGGCCTGCAAGTGAGAAAGTAGCAATCAATCTCATTGAGTATATGCAGGTACATGACAAGTTAAGACATCTAAAACTATAGAAAGCAATTATAATCTTGCATTTTGTTTTACCAGATGAAGCTTACTTGGATCTGTTCTGGTAACCATGGCCGTGTTACCAAAGCTGCAGGTACCACCACTTGCTTGAGCTCGATGGTAGTAATCATTGAATGCATATGAGGCAAGTGCTACGAGATTGCCGGCCTGATAGCATGGTTGCCCAGGTTGGATAGCACTGCAGTTTGCTGAACCAGGTCCGCAAGCCCAATCTAATCCTCTCTTAAGTGCTGTGGCATCTGCACTAGAGTTTGCGACACAAAAAACACCAGGCAGGGTAGATGAATTAGCAGGTGCCTCGACCAAACCGCTAAAGGTCAAAGAGTAAAATGCAGTTCCGTTAGAAGAAAATATCCCCCAATTCTTTTCAGAAACAGGCCCTGGTAGTAGATCCTCATCGAACAACTCGTAGATGTATGTACTAACTGGTGTAGTTGGTTGGCTAGGTGTGCCCGAACCATTTCGAACGTGGCGAATAAGATTGGTGTTGTAGGCCAATGCATTATCAATGTTAGCATCTGGTTCATTCGATCCACCAAGTGATGGCCAACCAGATGCTGTCACCATCACTGGAATGCCAGAGAAGTTGAGTGACTGCATTGAGTAATAAGCAGCATCGACCATCGCATCGAACATGCTTGTGTACTGGAAATTTGTATTAGGATCGACAATCTGATTATTTGGATTTAGTGGCTCAAAAAGGGCGTACTCTAGTGGAAAGATACCTTGTCCCTCGGTGTAACCATAATATGGCTGCACATTTAGCATCAAAGGAGATCCTGTGTTCTTCAAAAACTGAATATACTGAGACATTATGGAGTTCCATGATGAGTTGAAGGTTGCTGTTGATGGAGGAAAATGTTTGGGAATCATGTCCATTGATAGTGGACTTGAAACTTTAACCTGAAAGTTGAGATTTGCTGCGAGAAGAGCAGACTGGAGGTACTGCATAGCTGGAACAAGAACAAGAGCAGCATTTGGGATGGTTGTTAAAACTTCATTGCCTACAGCAATATAAGTAATGTTAGTTGCAGGAACATATGTGGCGACATTTTTATTCAGCCAGACAGCAGCATCTGATCGTGATTCTCCTATTCGTAGCAACTGATCGTTGGGGACACCAACTATAACCTCTATTCCAGTATTTGCTAGGGCATTCAGCATTTGGTGGTCGGCATCAAACAATCGCACATGTTTAATCTGCTGAGTTTTCAGAATGGACACTATTTCAGTGGCTGATGGTAAAGTGGACATCTGAGTGCCGATATAAATCCCAACATAAGCACCTGCAAAATTTCGTTGACGCAGTAGGTAAGAAGATAGCAAATGCGAGTAGTTGATCACAACAGCTATTGAGGCTTGCTAAACTGTCCTCCTGCTGATAGGAAACTCAATGATTTGTGTATCTATACTGATAGGGAAATAGCAAAAACTTCAATATCAATCAAGCTTCTTAGAACCAAAATATAAAAACTAAACCACTCCTGGATTTGAAATACAGTCTGAATCGCGAATGCCATAAGATTAAACATCCGGGAATCATCAAAAATTAAGCTGATTGCAATTACAAAAGGAAATAAGAAGTCTATCATGGCAATACCTGGCGCACTTGAGAACAAGAACAGAAGCAAGAATATAACTTTCTTGTACTTGTCGGACAACATCTGGCTTAACAAACTCCAGAGTGTACTCTGTCCTAGCAAATAAAATCATATAGAAGTATTAAGGATGCAAAGAACCATAGTATGAGCTCGTAAGACAGGTAACATGTCTATTAAAGTAATGGACCACAAATTGAATGATTTTAAGTTGTTAGCACTTGCATAATCCAAGTGCGGTATATGATAATCTTAATGAAAACCACATATCTCTGGCTTTCACATATTTTCAAAACCAAAACTGAGAGCAAACTATGTGAGAAAAACTTGTCATTCTCACTATCTACCCCTAGCAATTTCTACAATAAGCAAACAAATCTTAATCACTTGAATTGCAAGTAGTCATTGTCATATTCCCAGAATGCTGGTCCAGGTGCAACCCCCAGCTGACCAAATTACAGTACACATTTCACCTCTTGGTTCATCGCTCGCTACTTAAATGGAAAACAAAAAAAAAAGACAATGATGCATTGCTACTTCAGTTGAAGTGGTGCAAAATAGAAACAACCAGTTAATCTGGGATCTCGTTCTTAAGGATAACTTGAAATAGAAAAGCATTTATTAGTGTAATATTTTAACGCCGGATTAGGGATGGCTGCCTAAACTCCAAAACTCCCAAAAGTTATGCACAAATCTATATCTGCCAAAAATAAAAATAAAGGAAAAAGGAAACTAATTTAAGCAGACAATCTAGTGCTACCACACCAAAGGTCCTATTTTTCAGAGCATTTTAGAAACAATAACCCAAACGTGAATAAAATCTATATAGTAAAGAGGAAAAAAGAAAAAGAGCGAAGAAGAAATATCACCTGCAGGCCACGGACAAGAGCTTAACAAAGGAAAGTGTGCATGTATTGATCTTTCTCAGCAAACCCTTTCACAGAAAGAAAAGGATGGCAAAATAACCAAAAAAAAAAAAAGAGGCCTGTTTTTTGCGACCTTGTAAGAAGAAAAGAGGGGGAAAGAGAACTTTGAGACTAAAGGCACCGAGTGTGTTACAGCCAAGCGAACAAAAACAGTTCACTGAGCTTTTTGGGGGGGAGACGAACTGAAGCGGCAACAGAGGAGAAAGCTCATGGAGCTTGGCAAATCCATGAGGAATCCCAAGAGGGCTCCAGGTTCTGTTTTTTTCTTTTTCTTTTTTTCCTTTTTCCATATTTTATGATTTTTGTTTCAGATTAGTCCCAAAACTTTTCATTTGGTGGTGATGTTAGTTTTCCGGATAGTCCAAGATGTTTCACACTTTCACAATATGACCCCTGCACTTTGTGTAGATTATAAAAGTTGTAAACTGTGAGGGACTCGTTTAAAACAAAAAAAAATGAAAACTATTGATTTAGAAAGAACATCAGTTGCACAATAAATAATAATGAGTTTTTGGGAGAAGGTGGAAGAATACATGGCAACAAATCGGGTTAAAGTATTAATTAATCATTAAGTTTTGAGGACCAGATGGCAAAAGCAATATTTCTGCCATTAATGAGTACTTTGCACTACTTTATTGGCAGTTTTGCACCTCATTATTGACCCAACTTAAGCACTAGGCAGTGACGTTAATGCCTAGTGGTCAAGTGATATTTGATTTTAAAAAATAGTTTTTTATAAAAAAAAAATGAAATGTAAAGTTAAAAAAGTATAAAATAATTATTTAAAATATTTTAGGCATATTTAAAATTTTTTAATAGTGAATAATATGGTAAAAAATATGGATGTCTTTTAATTTTATTTCACTCAAATTATTTTCACTTGTATTATGACTCTTCATCTGCAAAGAAAGGAATTTGAGATTGGTTACATTTGAAGAAAAATATTTATTTTTTAAATATTGATAGACCAATTAGAAAAGTAACATACAAATTAAAGTTGACAAGTAACCTTGTGAAAATAACATTTTATCAGCCACTTTGAATTTGAAATTATTTGATTCTGAAGATTTACTTTTTACATTTTTTTAACTTATGAAGATATTTTAAAACTAAAAATGAAAAATACAAAATATTTATAATATTATTTTGATATTTATAACGAAGAATTCTTTCAAAGTTTTAGAAAATGAAAAAAAAATAAATATTTCCATAAATAACTATAATTAATTACTAATTCATCAATTTCATCAGTTTTTGGTCACAAAGGTTTCAAATTTCTAACTTGATCAACAGAGTTAGGAAATTTTATAATTTTATTAAAACTTAAACAATATGGGAAAATGTTTATTAATAATATTTATAAATTCATTAGATCTGCATAGTGTAGAAAAAGTGATTCATTTATTCTTTTATATATATATATATATATATATATATATTAGAATACATAAAAAAAAACCAAGTATTTAAATGTATTTATTTATTTATTGGCCGCATACATTACATGGTGGCATGGACTCTCTGTTTGAAGGACTGAAAAGCAAATATGTAGTTTTGTAATGACTGATGAGTAATGAGTGATGCATCATTAATAAGCGTGTGCGATGGGCCCCAACGTATATCATACGTAGCATTCTGGGACCAGCACTTGCTTCTCGGGACAAAATCTGTCCAGTGAACCAACTCAATCGAGCCGACCAAAATTTGACTCGGTCCAATTCATAGGCGATCAGGTCGGCAAATTTCCAAATCGCTAGTAAGTTTCCAAATACTTACGGGGTGTATTCAATCGATAGATTGAATAATTCTTATTCACTTTTGTTTTAATAATAGGTTTTTATAAAGTTAATTGATTTTTATAAAGTTGATAAATTTTTATTAATTTTTATAAAATTTTATATAGTTATTAAAAGAATTCTATGAAGTTCTATAGATTTTTTATAAGACTTTTATAGAAATTTTATAGAAATTTAAAGATTTAAGGGGATGTATTCAATTTTAGAAAAACTTAGACGGTCAGTCTCATACAATATTTATTTTTAAATAAAATCTAAAATAACTAATTAAATTTATTTTTTAATAAAATAATAAATAGTATACTTGTACATTAAAAAAATAATT
>JBBMJZ010000060.1:4123660-4137693 GCA_037833815.1 Zingiber zerumbet
GAGTTAATTTAATATCTGATTCAAACTTAAATCAGTGTCAACATCAAAACAACATCCAGGTCAGACTGTATCAACATTAACTATTAAGACCGAGTCGTCATGCAATCAAATCTCTGTTGACAATTCACTAGTTTTCATTTACGCAAAGTGTGGAAATCTTAAGGATACAAGTATGCTTTTTGAGATGATGCACCAACGCAACATGGTCTCATTCAATACTATGATCACAGCTTATTCTCAACATAGACTTAGTTTGGAAGCATTGGAGTTGTTCGATGCTTGATATAGAAAATGAGCCCACAAGCATCATGTTCATCTTCGTGTTGTCCGTATGTGCTCGCACTAGGAAGGGTGATAAAAGATGGGGGTATTTTGATTCTATGAGGCAAAAGTATGATATTAAACCCGAAGATGAACATTATTCATGCATGATTTATCTCTTGGCTTACAATGTGAAGTTTGAGGAGAGAACTGAGAACCTCTTACCCCTTATCAAACACAGATTTGGAAGATAAAAAATCAAATAAAGCTACTCTAACACGCATCTATCCGCAACAAATGAATATTGCTGATTTAGTGCTAGAGGATCTTCCTCTTGGTAGCCACCTGATGTTGGTCCCGGTGTAACTGGCAAGAGGGGAGTGAATTACCTATAAAAAAAAATTAAACCACCTCTTTCTCGACCTTTCAACTTAGTTAGATAACATAATTAATTAAACAAAATAATAATGCATAAAATTAACAACTTCTAAGAAAATAGTAAAAGGCTAGATTTACTTAGTTATAATCTAGCTGATTGTTAATCCAAGGTGTTGAAGAAGCTCCACTAGAAATTTCCTTTGTTGAAGGCAGATTAGCCTCTTACAGACGTTGACAACTTAGAAAAAGACTAGGAAATAATTACAGAAGTTGTAGTTGAGTTGTCTTTTTCCTAACTCAAGGAGTCTTTTTATAGCCCCCTGGAAAACTCTATCTAAAGTTAGAAGACACGTGCAATAGGGTTCAAGGCGCCTTCAATCAGAGAAGTTTTATCACTGAATATAAAATTTTATCTTCATTTAACAATCAATGGAAGGTGCCTTCAACAGACTGGAAGACCCCTTTGACACTGTTCATGGAAGGAGCCTTCCCTGAGGCAAATTAACTCCTTAGTTGATCTTTTTCATGTGGGTGATGCTCTGTTCAATCGGAGTTGAGCTCACCCAAAACCAACTCCTACCTTCTCCTCGAGCAGACTTCCTTCTCGACTTTTCATCCCTCGAATGTCGCGTACATTGTTCTTGTCCACCGGTGTATTCTTCTACAACATCTCGTCCCTTGGATGTTTTGAGCTCGTTGACTCCCTTCCCGTTTCTACTCGGCTTATTGTGCTCCTAAGTTTCTACACACTTAGACACAAGGCATCAAAGACAAACATGACCTAACTTAATTTGGTTGATCACATTAAAACTATCATGGCGTACTTACACCGGATATTATTTTAAACTCGAGGACGATTTTTTTTTCAACTTGGGGAGTCTGATGCAGGAGCATCCAACACCATGATCAATTTATATTCTCTAATAAGTCTATGATGTAGGAGAGAATCTAAAGTATTCGAATTTACATATTTTGGATTTTTAATCAGTTATCCGGTAATTAAGTTTAGTTTATTTTTTTCTTAATTATATTTAATTTTGTCCTAAATTTTAGGGAACTAAGTCTTGTTAGTTAATTTATCTTAAATTTTAAGGAATAAGTCTAGTTGGTTATTTTTTCCATTTAATTTTTTTTTGATGGTTTGAGAGTTATATAAATCTATGCTTAGATAATGTTGATGATAAATTATTTTGATATTGAATCAATTGGTTTTGCTTAAACTACGTTATAACTACATCTCTTTTTCTTTGCGCTCTTGATTTCATAATAGGTTTAAGCTTATCCTTCTGTAACTTCACGCCCCAGAATAATATACATATTCTGCTCGGTGTCACAAGTTCTCCTAATGATATTCATACCCTCAAACATCAATTTAACCAAATAATCGAGAGCAATGATTTTTTGAACACTAATGTGTTTGAAAAATTCAATTCATAGTCCATCAGGCAGTTTTGGGCAAAACTGGTTGATGGACCAAACGTTCTCAGATTGAAATGAAATTAGTTCTTATATGTTTGACTAGTTCTCCTAATTATAATCATCCCCTCAAACATCAATTTGACTTGATATATTGAGAGCAATGCTTTTTTGAACATGAATGTAAAAATTATTACTTTTAATATATTAGGTTAAATTGATATTTGAGGGGATGAATTTATCATAACTGGTCAAACACATAGAAGCTAGTTTCATGTCAATCCGAGGATGTTTGGTCCATCAGCCGATTTTGGACAAAACCAACTGATGAACCACAAATTAAATTTTCTGAACACATTCATGTCAAAAAATTGTTGCTCTCAATGTATTAGATCGAATTGATGTTTGAGCGCATAGACATAATCAGAAGAAGTAAACGACACATAGGAGCTAGTTTTATATCAATCCGAGATTTTTTGGTCCATCAACCAATTTTATCTAAAATCGACTGATGGACCACAAATTGAATTTTTGAACACATTAATGTTTTAAAAAAATCATTGCTCTTAATATATTAGATCAAATTGATATTTAAAAATATGAATATAATCAGGAGAATTAATCGAAAATATATGAACTAATTTCATATCAATCCGAACTCATTTGATCCATCAATTAATATTTTTCAAAAATATTTTTTATACAGAAGTAAATCGATTTGATTGATTTTCATTATCAATCAATTGATTTACTTGAAATTTGTACTATCAATCAATCGATTTATTTGAAATTTAAGTACAAAAAAAAATCAATTCGACTGATGTTAAAAATCAATCGACTGATTTTTTACCAATAGATTAATTAGGGGTAAAATAGAAAGTGAATAAATAATTTAGTAATTTTCAAACTTGCCTATAATATTTGATAATTTTGAGAACTTAATTATGTGGTTGAGTAAAAAATGGGAAATTAAACGAATAGAAAAGAAATAAAGTGAAGAGAAAATAATTAGGCCTACTGGGCCACTAAAATCTACGACGGGCCAGTACACTTGACACCTGTATGGACAATCTATCTAAGTGGATTTCGAAAAATTAATGACTGTAATTAATTAAGAAATTACTGAGTCGCTAAAATTAAATAATTAGGTTTGTGGAAGACAAATCTAAATATTGCGATCAAAGAGTTGAGTTTGCAAAAAATTTGAGACGCACTTTACTTTTTTGGATTCACGTTTTTTTTTATTAGTCATTGATTTACTTAATAAGGCATGTGATTAACTCGTTTTAATTGCTTTTCAGAATGTATAAAACTAATTGCCTTTTAATTCACGCAAAAGAAAAGGAACCGATATTTTACGTTTTAGTCCCTCTAATGTGACTATTTTATTGATAGTCAACGGGACGGAAATAGAGCAAAGAAAGAAAAGAGTGGAGGCCTTTTCTTTCTCCACCATCGTCACCGCCCTCCTCCGCCATTCTTGTTGCCGCCGAAATGGGCGGCGATCCTCCCCGCGACCGTACGTTGGACCTCCCCGACGACTGCCTCGCGATCGTATTCCACCTCCTCGGAGCTGGCGACCGCAAAAGCTGTTCCCTCGTCTGCCGCCGCTGGCTCGAGGTCGAGGCTCACAGCCGCCGCAGGCTTGCCCTCGATGCCCGTTCTTCCCTTATCGAAGCTCTTCCCTCTCTTATCGACCGCTTCGATGCCGTCTCCAGCCTCTCCCTTCGCTGCGACCGCCGATCCGACAGCATCGGCGATGACGCCCTCGAACTCATCGCCCGCAGCTGGCCTTCCCTTACACGGATCAAGCTGCGAGCTTGTCGCCGTGTCACGGATCTCGGTATGGATGTCCTCGCCGACGGCTGCCCTTCCCTCCGCCGCCTCTCTTGCGCTTCCTGCTCCTTCGGAGCCGCCGGCCTCGACGCGATCCTCCAGGGCTGTCCCCGCCTCGAAGATCTATCAATCAAGCGCTTGCGAGGCCTATCCAACCCTCCACACCAGGTTGTACGCCTCGCAGTCGCCTCATCTGCCCTTCGCTCCATCTGCCTCAAGGAACTCTACAACGGTCAGTGCTTTGACCCGCTCATCGCCGGCTCCCCCAACCTCAGAATCATCAAAATCATCCGATGCACCGGCGTATGGGATTCCCTCCTCGAGGTGATTGCCGTAAAGGTTCCACATATCGCTGAGATCCACCTCGAGAAGATCCAGGTCAGCGATCAAGGCCTTTTTGCCCTCTCCTCCTGCCTGGGCCTGGAGGTTCTCCGCCTCGTCAAAACCCCTGAATGCACCGACACCGGTGTCATCGCCATTGCCAACAAGTGCCGTCACCTACGCAAGATCCACATTGATGGCTGGAGGATGAATCGGATTGGAGATTTCGGCCTCATGGCCATTGCCAAAGGCTGCCCTGAGCTGCAGGAGCTCGTCCTGATTGGGGTTAACCCAACAGTACAGAGCATGGAGCTCATTGCGAGCAGCTGCCGTGACCTTGAGCGCCTCGCGCTATGTGGTTGTGAAACCATTGGCGATGCCGAGGTTGCTTGTATTGCCACCAAGTGCACGGCCATGAGGAAGCTTTGCATCAAAGGCTGCCCGGTGACAGACTGTGGATTGGAGGCCCTTGCTGAGGGGTGCCCCAATTTGATAAAGATTAAACTGAAGAGGTGCAACGGAGTGACGCGTGAGGGCTTGGATTGGTTATTGGCAGCCCGGGGAGCACCCTTTGTTGTCATCTGGGACGCAATTGAGTTGCAGGAACCGGATGCGAGCACGAGTGAGAACGGGATGCCGGAAAGTGTGAATGAGGAAGCTTCTTCTCTCGCAGAACAAATCATGACGTTGGATCTTCCTTCAAGCAGTAATGATAGATCTTCACTGATAAAGTCAAGAATGAGGAGCATCTTAGCATCTGCCGTCCGAAATTGGTCAAGTGCAGGTGATGATTCTCATCTCCGTGAAGCTGGATTAGAGTGAAGCTGGAGTATAATTTGTTGTTTGTGAACCTTCTCTCATGAAGTCAACAATGAGGAGCCTTTAACATCCGCTGCCCTGAAATGGCCAAGTGCAAAGTATAATTTGTTTTTTATGCTGTTCTATGGTATGTATTCTGCTTAAACTACTTGCTGCTAATGTTTATATGTACATATTTCTGCTATAATGATTTATAAGCACATTCTGTTAAAAGTTTTTACTGTAATGAGTTCAGTTCCCTCAATATGCATTTACCAAGAACTTCGTATTGTTTCTGATGATTAGTGCTTCTTCAATAAAAAAGAAACTAGGACTTCATAATCTTGCATTTGTCATTGGACTAAATAAAATTGCAAACCAAAGTCTACCACATAATTAATAAAACCCATTTAATCTTAGGATCATACTTTCTGGGAAGAAGGTGCAATGGGGCATTGATTCATATCTTTAACACTGCTAATGGATGCATAAACAATGAAGTAACTTAACTTATTTCAATGTTAGTTGCTGAATTGGCATTTAAATTTTTTGATAGAAATATTGCTGAGATACACATCAAGAATTTAGACACTCTTTGTACTGGTTGTCAAGGATTATTACTATTCTCAACTTTCTTCATCCTAGCTTGGGAATGGTATCGGCAGATGTTAGTCTCAAATAGTTGGGACTAACACTGCTAACTGATTTGATAATACTTTCCAGTTGAATCATGCTCATATTTTCTTTTTACTTATTCATGACTTGCTATATTTAAAACTATTATTCTTTCCACTACACACATATTTCCGAACCATTCTGGAGAATATATCAGCAGTTAATGAACATCTACTGATGTAGTTCCTATTATTTATCTCTTTATTTCCAGCCTCTCGCACCTATGTTTACCATTTTGTAGATATTTACCCTGTTCTAACGATAACTAGGGATCCTAAGTTGTGACAAATAAAAGAAGAGAAAATTGTTCTGATTCCCTATACATTTAGTGCTACCAGAAAGATAATTAGTTCATTTATTTTCTCTACAAGGAAGAGGATCGAAAGTGATAGAAAGATACAAGATTCATATCTAATTTTGGGAATCTTTGTCGTCATTACCTTATATCTTCCATCTAACTAATCGAACGCGTGTTAAGCTTTGGGGGAAGGATACCTTTAACACTGCTATAGGGAAGTGCAATCATCAACAACAACAACAACCAAGTCTTTTCCCACTAGATGGGATCGGCTTGCTATAGGGAAGTGCAATATGGAACAGAATTATGATCAAGCTTTTGTTAGCAACTCGTGCTGTCAAAGTCCTGGACCAAGGCATAAGCACTAAATTCATAGCTCTATGCAAACAAAATAGTACAAAGTTTAAACTATGAAATTTGGAAGCCATATACTTGACAGTAGTGATTCCTATGTTCCTACGCCTGAAAAAGTAGAATGATGTAGTTAGCACTCATCTGTATATATAGCCAAAGAACATGACCAGATATAGATAAAAGGAATTGGATGAACAAGCTCTGAGCCTCTTGTTCTCATCAAAATTGATCACTATAGATAATATTGTGGACCACCATACTTGGTGATCGTTAGATATCATAAGCCACCAACCATTCACCATCGTTGACTGTTGATTATGGGTGATGAACATGAACTCCTCTCCTCTGGCAAGTCTCTCCACATGCCTGTGCATTTTCTGACTGCACAAGGCTACTTGGTCTCTCCTCTGTGCATCGTCTGAGGTGTTTTGTAATTGAAGATTCCAAAAGGGCAAGTGCCTGCTTTTAAAAATGGCATATGGACAAAATTTTGAACTAAATATGTGACTTGGAAGTTTGATTTATAGTTGTTTGAATTTGCTTTAGAGGAAACTTTGAAGTTGTTTTTTATTCAAATTCGATTTTGTTTGAGGAAATTGGCTGTTCGAAAGTTGTAGGATTACTTTGTTGAATTTGATTTCGGCAAAATGTATTATTCTGTTGTGCCATTTGATAGTTAAAATAGATCGTGTTGACAGTATAGAGATTGGACATTCATTAGGTTTAATCTTTCAGTAACACACAATTAAGATAATTTTAATCAAAACTACTATGCTTAATAGTATTTTGTGATGAAAAAATAGGATGAAATATAGTCTTATTTTTTTATAATAACAAATAGGTTTTTTTTTTTTTTGCCTTTTTCTTTTTCTCCATGAACAACTAAACATATAAAAAAACCAGACAATAAATATCAATTCACTGTATCTCATTATTCTCCCTAGTAGTTAGTTGCGTTATGAATCTATCATTCATTGTAGTTTAACATCTCCACCAGTGGATTTTCCTTTCTTTTTCGTCACATTTACACAAATTTAATGTTCAACCTAATCGATCTTTAATTCTTTACCAGTATCCAGCCATTATACTTTATTGGCTGAATTATTTTTTTAATTATTACACCGTCGGAGTCAAAAGAGTATTATAGAATCTAGCCCCATGTCTTTTTTTTTTTTTTCCTTTTTTCTTTTCTGTAAAAAGCAATAGTTGCTGGCCAACTATTTTACTTTTATTACAGATTTATGTATTAAATTAATAGCTATTCTATGATTATGACTAATGATAAACATTATTATGAGTGAAAATTTATTAGTCTTGGGGAGCCAGAATTATAATCTACTCATCACTAAATTTAATTTATGGATTTAAGATTGATTGGTAGATGATAGAAATTATATATTGCATATACAAAAAAAAAAAAAAAAAAATTTGTCCCCGAGCTAAACGCATATAAGCTAACATCTTCTTCCGGCCTTAGTCTCTAGATCGTGCATTGTATGGTAGCAACCCATGAGAGGTCGGGCCTTTAACCAAATAAAATTTATGCCACCAAATTTCAAACATATTATTTTATTTTGTCTTATTAAAAAATGATTTTAATGAAAAAAATAATAAATCTAATTAATTTTATTGACTATTTTTGAAGTAATTGGTTCGATTTTAATGAAACTTTTTATTAATCATCAGGCTAAATCAACAAGTATATATGTGGTCAGTCTAGAAGCCTCTATGAATACCTGAATAACAACCTGAATATTCTACCGTGACACTACTACATGCATCTTATGCGATTAAATATTAAAAAGCATATTTCTCATTTTATTATTAAAAAGGGATGATAAATTTAAAATATGAAACCAATAACTAAGCTAATATTGTCATTCTACTTAATATTAAAATAATTCTAACCAAAATTATTTTAACAATATTCAAACAGTTTAAATATATAAGCGTTAATCAAAATTATTCTACAACAATATTTAACCAGTATTTATTTAAATTATTTAGAGCAATTACGATGAAACTGCCCTAAGTAATAATAGTTTTTATCCAATATTAAAAAAATGCTTACTAAAATTATTTTTAAGTAAAATTCTTATAATAATATTGAACTAGTCAAATAAATAAATAATTTAAGAAGAAAATTTATTAGATAAGGATGACAAATTAATTTAACTTCTAATCAGAAATGCTTAAAAATTTAAATTGATTTAGCACGACACCAACTGTTGGATCAAATAATATACTGAAGCGGTACCCAGATTATCATCCGGCCAGTGTTTAAATCTCAAAAAGCGTAAGATATAAATTTATTAAAGCGATCAAAACGATCACCAACTTTTATGGTTGAATAATTGATATGACAACTAAGGAAAGGATGTAAGGGTACGCCCCTGCACCAAACTTGCCGCTGAGGACCTAAGTTTTTAACTTTTTATATTTTATAATAAATTTTTTGGTATTTTATAATAAAATATTGGAATATCATAAATTCAGATTAAAACATTTGGGTTTGCATTCATTAAATTCAACTCTGTAAAAAAATAATAAATAATATACTACATAAATCATGATTTTATATAGTTTTGTCTGAAATCTGAAGAAAAAAAAAATCCTGCATTTGGTTGAAACATGAGGAAGACAGGAACTTGACAATGACTGCGAATGAAAAGCTTCCACTTCAGCGCCGTCACTTTCTTCCGCCAAATGTAATGAATGATTCTGGTGCCTCTGTTTCTTCCTCCTCGATTTATTACTCCGCCACTAACCTCCTTAAAATCCAGCTCTGTTTACCGAAGCAGCGAAGGGTTGGAGTAGAAGAGGGTTTGAAGAGATCAGGGCAAAAATATGAAGTTGTCTTTGCTCCATAACCAGCCAAATCGCCGCAGCAGTTGCCGCCATCAGGATTCAGGATTTGGAGGAGGAGGCGGCGGCGGCGGCGGCGGCGCAGAATCAGCTTCCCCGTCCGAGAGCGTCCTCCGTTCCCCTACCGCCTCGTTCTGGATCGTCCTCCATGCCTTCTGCTGCGTCATCAGTCTCTTCCTCGGATTCAACTTCTCTCGTCTCGTCTTCGTCCTCCTCTTTTCTCCCTCTGTTTACAACACATCCGCCCCCGTCGTCCACACCACTACTACGACCCAGACGCCCTCTCTCTCGCTTGCCTCGCCTCCGCCTTCGCTTCCTCTGCCGGCAGAGGCGTCGCAGAACGAGACGAAGAGCCGCGTCGCGGTGGGGCGGCACGGGATCCGCATCCGACCGTGGGCGCACCCGGACGCGGAGGAGACCATGCGGGCGCACTGGATCATCGAGCGCGTGCAGCGGGAGCAGCGGCTGCAGGACGGCGTGCGGAGTCCCCAGCCGCTCATCGTCGTCACGCCCACCTACGTCCGTACCTGCCAAACGCTCCACCTCACCGGCCTCCTCCACACTCTCCTCCTCGTTCCCTTCCCCCTCACCTGGATCGTCGTCGAGGCTACCCCCGCCGGTCGCCGATCCAATGACACCGCCGCCTTCCTAGCCCGCTCCGGCCTCCACTACCTCCACGTTCACTTCCCCGATCCCATGCCGGAAGACTCACGCTACCGGCGGATCACCGAATCCCGCATGCGGCTCCACTCCCTCAGGTGAATTAATTCTCCCTCCAAATAATCAAAATTGGATTTTGATCCGGAAATGAATATAAAAATTGGATCTTTATTCCGCTTTTTATGAAACAGAACGGTAAGAGACCGGGGGATGGACGGGGTCGTGGTGTTCGCTGACGACAGCAATGTGCACAGCATCGAGCTGTTCGACGAGGCGCAGAGAGTGAAATGGATGGGCGCCATCTCCATGGGAATCCTCACGCTCAGCGCCGGGCTATCAGGCACGACGGGCGAGGATCGCCACTCCCCTGTGCCAATCAACGGCCCGGCTTGCAACTCCTCCGGCCATTTGGTCGGATGGCACACCTACAACCCCCTGCCCAACACCGGCGCCACCTTCATCGGCGCCGGCAAGACCGTGCTGCCGGCGAAGATGGAGTGGGCGGGGTTCGTGCTGCACTCGAAGCTGCTGCGGAGAGAGGCTGAGGGGAAGCCTACTTGGGTGAGGAACCTCGACGACGTGGGCAAGAAGGGAGAGGACATCGACAGCCCGCTGTGTCTCTTGGAAGATGCCTCCTTCATAGAGCCGTTGGGAAATTGCGGAAAGAAGGTCCTCCTGTGGTGGCTCCGCTCCGAGGCTCGCCATGACAGCCACTTCCCAACAGGGTACGTGCCATGTGTTTCGAGAGCAGATGATGTGGAAGATGTTTCTTATCATTTCAGAAACTCAACTGTTAAATTTGCGTCTTTTAAATCTCAGATGGACAATAGAGCCTGTTCTGGAAACGACTGTTAGCAACCAAGACTCAAGCGACGATACGTCGACATGGACCAGACACGTCTCTCACGATCCAAACTGGTGAAAAATAATAATAACTAACAAATGGCACCATGGCTGCTTTGTACTTCAAGTGTTCCTTGAAGCAGCAAGCCGCGCAGCCAACTGAAAGTAATCTGGCATGTTGCGAAGCACTCGACCACCATTAGGATTCAATAGCTCAGGCATCAGCATTGAAGTAGCCCGAGCAGGCGTCTTAATTTCAGCTGAAACAACACGAGTGTCTTTGGGATCTGCTTCAATTTGCTCTTTTCGTGCAGGATTTGAAGGATGTCTTTCTATGGATGAAACCTTTTCTTTGGTTCCTCCTGAACTGGTGAGGCTTCATTGTTTCTAGTATCTGGATGAGTAGCTTTCCCCGGCGTCGCCTGCAGAAATAGTTAAGGTTTCTTAGATGCAAATTCTCCGCTTATAACTCAAGAAAATATCAACAGTAGAGTTTCAGAATATTTTACACTTGATAGGTGCTCAAGTCTCTTAGAATCCCATCTCACGGAGAACTCTTCGGCAATACTTTGCATCAGCTGCAACTTCTTTTCTTTTGAAAATGACTTCTCTTGAATTTTATCAGCAAACTGGACACAAAATTAATGAATAATAGAGAAAGAAAGAAAGAGAAATTGATATGTTTTTCGGAACTAACACCTCAGCATTTATAGATGAGTCCATTGAACTCCCATATCTATCATTAAACACACGCCTAAGATCACGTAACTCAGGTAAATCAGCAAATCTTGCAGCAGCAAATATTAGAGTTGCTATAGCTTCCATGGCTTCTCGGGGACATTCCCTAGAAGAAGAAACATGAAAAATGCATTTAGTAATCTAAATCGAAAGTCCTAGCGAGTACTTCGACTTCCATGTAAGTACACTAAACTGGACAATGAACTTTCTAGTTCGAAGGAGAGTAAAATTCCTAAGAAAAGGAATATGAACTCATCTAGTAGATCGAGCAAACTTTATTAGTTATTGCAACTCACATAGCAACCTTTGGAGTTATACAGCTGAAAGTATGACAGTTCTAATACCTCTGCTTCTTCAGGTCTGGAAGATGGTTCAAGATGTATAGACAGTGCTGATCGATTATGTCATAGCATGATGTGTGGTTTATCTCTACCATGAGAGCATCAATCTGTGTCAAGAAGCAAAAGAAGAAACAATCTCAACGATGTTTTTCAAAACTTACAAATTGATGATTGGAACAATATCGGTTTCACTATGCGGAAATGTTAAACACAAATCCTCCAATTTGAAAATGCTTGGAAAAAGGAGATCTTTCAAGGAGACCTAAAACGAAAAGAGATCCAGGAACGGGAGAACCCTAGCGTTGGCCCCATTTAAGAAAAGAAAAAGGTGATTTTTGACTATTTATCGAAGGCGAAGAGAAATCTCACTCTTCCATATGCGGTGGCTTCGTGGCCGGCGGCGATGAGGCCAGCGACGTCCTTCTTGAGCCACGACACCGTGGCCTGCTTCTTACTGCGGATCGGCACAACCCTCGTCCTTATGTTCTTCGCCGAGCGCTTGCTGCAGCCCGATCCATCCATCGTCAATCTCCACCACCATTAACAAAATCTCCAAATTTTTACCAGAAACACAAATTCTTACCATTTTTTGAAGAATTTTCCGCCTAAAAGTCCACACAACATCGTTCTTCTTCACCTCGCCCTCCAATGTCTGCCTCCCTCCCTCCCTCCCTCCCTCCCTCTGCCTTTCACGGCTACTGCTGTGAAAAGCGCAAGAACAGATAGAAAGAGGGAGGTAGATAGCGAGTAGAAAGGAGGCTACTTGCACACCCACAAACACGCAATGGTGGTAATGGCAATGGCGGTGGCGGTGAGCTGTGGAAGACGAGAAGACGGAGGAGAACGCAGTGATAAACACAAGCCAGCTGAAACTTCTCGATATTTATGTTTTTTTGTTATTTAGCAACTTAAATCAAGTCAAGTCAAGTCAAGTCAACTGTACTAATTTATTAAATTTATATTTAAATTCAGGAACGGTATTTAAAATCGCGGGAGGGGAATTTATTACATTTACGTGGTTGGATGCGCGAGCAAAATGCAATAATCCTCATTTCAGGGCGGATTGTCCCCTGCGACCTTTCGAGGTAAACGGAGAATTTCGTCCAGTACAATAGCTTTGAGAATCGATTCCATAATTTATTATAGTAAATATAACATGTAAATATTAATTGTCTCAGTTTATGGGGGCGGCTTGATGTATAATCTGTCAACTTATCCGGAGGCGGTGGAGATGGCACGCCGGAGGCGGTGGAGATGGCTTGATCGTAATGGGGGAGAAGACTTCAAATTGGAGAAAAAGATGAAACCTGGTAATCCTTTCTGTGTACACTAGAGAGCAAACGAAATATTAGAGTGAGAATCAGGGAGAAAATTCTTAGTGCATACACATCAATGCTTAAATCAGTACAGTGGTCGAGCGAAAGTGGAGAAGACCGACAATAGTATGCGAGTGTGCACGTAATGTGAAGTGTACCTGGTCAATAGAGAGAACCCTTTTTATATTGTCCCTTATCACCTATGTAATAATGAGGCGACACGGAATATCTGATGCCAGAATATGTTGGGTAATCGAAGATGTACAGTCTAAAAATGCATAGTCATCCTTCGTAAAATCTTCCATTACATGCATATGTATAGTCTTTTATAACTTTCACAATAAATGAGGTGGTTGAGAATGTCTGATGTCAAGTACTGGCAGATGTATAATCACCATCACAGGAAGGTTCCATCATAGGTATATGATGTAGTAGTGAAATATTCCCTAACAAGTAGCTGTTATTTTTTGACAAACTGTTGCAATTCCCTTACAATGATGTTCCCTGGAGGCAGTTTGACCTAACCTATATTTGTTCGGCTGTATGATGAGAGACTAGCACATGAGAAGTGGAGACCTAAGTCCCGAAGGTCCGATTGGCACCATATCCGATCGACCATATGATGCGTGCCTTGGCGCTATAAGTCTGACTAGCTCTAGGGTCAACTGGTTGTATGTTGAGAGTTGTGTTGTCGGGTTGACCGACTGTATGTAAAGTGCCTTGGCTCTGTAAGTCGGAACATATCGTAGTTCGTCCAACTATATACAGGGAGACTACCTCTACTGTGTGCTGGGAGACTACCCCTAACTGGATGGGGAGCTAAGCCTCGTATGATTGGTTGTCACTAGGACCGTTCGGATTTATTTTGTATATCTTGACACCGAGTGGAGCTATAAGTCCCCTAGGTCTGATCGGCACTTGGGCTGACCGACC
>JBBMJZ010000060.1:4144456-4154929 GCA_037833815.1 Zingiber zerumbet
AGTGTGGCAATTTAGGTCAAGTCTGGGTTGGTGGATTTGGGTTAGAGGGTGGATGGGTCGAACATCAAAACTCAAACCCGATCTAATTAATATTTTGGATCAAATTATTCGACCTGAATCGACTCGTTTATCTGTATTTGATCTGAACCTGACCTAAAATGATCCATAATCCTAATCTAACCTGAATCCGACCCAACCCGAAATAACTTATTTATAAAAACATGCTCATCTTAACCGAGCTCAATCCGAACCTGACCCAATAAAGACTCATTTTATAAAAATATACTTATTTTAACCCAAACTCAATCAGAAACAGTGATCCAGAAATATTTAAAAATGAGTTCGCAGATTATAATCGAGTCATTTTAGATTGATCCAAACTCAACCATTTATTAATCATGTCAATTAGATCGATCTCAATCTAATAAGATCGGACCCTAACATAATTTTATTTTATTCGATTCAAGTCATGTTTTCATATCGGGTCAAATTGCCACTTCCACTTCTGTATTGCATGGATCCTAATCCCTTTTCTATATTAATATTTTTCATTCATTTTAATAATTTTAAAATAAATTTAAACAAATTTATCTAAAAAATTTAAATTATTTAACGTTATTACATTTTTGTGTGCATCCTAAAAACATAGTAAAAGTTTATCAAATATTTCAATAAAAAGAATAAATGAGAAATAAAAATATATATATTTCTAACGTTCCAAATACAGATTAATTTTTTTTCTCTTTATTTTTTTAAAGGAAATTTTAATAGGAACATAATAGTTTATTGGAGGTAATTTAAGGTACCTTTAAAATATAAGTTTCTAAATATTCAGAGATATTTGCTCAAATTGAATTTAATTGATTAGTTTATTTATTCAATTAGCTGCCTAAGGTGCTAATCATTTTTTTATTTACCAAAATAAACAAACAATACGACAATTTTTCACCAATTAGTTGGCTTATATATCATCATTTTAGTTTAAAATTTCATTTTAAAAAATTGATTTTTGTTGACTTCTTTAGTCAAAGAAGCTCATGTTGACTTTGAATATATAGTCCAATATAATACACGACAACAATACAATAGATCAAGTAATGTATCAAAGAATCATTCAAATTTTTGTGTTTTTAACTAATTCACGTTAGAAATTTTCTAAAAACACGAGAAAACAAACTTTGTAGTTTCATGAACTTTAATTGAATTCGACGACCGAGATCCATTGAGACTTGAATCTGACGATTATAAAAGAAACCTTGATATATAAAAGTTATATAATAAAAGATCATTATGTCCCAGACACTTTCACAGTTTTACAGTCTCTTCATTACGTGAAAAAGATAAATTATAAAATCAATTTATAACCAACATTATTAATGATAATTTGAATCTAATGATTATAAAAGAAATTTTAATATATAAAAGTTAAATAGTAAAAGATGATTCTTTTATCATTGGATTATACAAAAGAAAATAAATTATAAGATGAACTTATAATTAATGATTAAGAGGCGAGAGAATAAAATTTATATACACGCGGTCTCGGAAACTCAATGACACATGCTTAGTTAATTGATTATTTTCTCTCTCTTAGTTCAAGGCCATTAGTAAAAAATGGAGAAAAATAACGTGAAAGTTTATACAGTTTTTATTTGATTATGTTGATAAGCTTGTAGATAGATTTAAAATTATTAAATTATATATTTAATTTTTATTTTATCCTTATCATTCTACTAATATTTTAAATAAATTGAATCGATTTTACTATGGGTCAAAATATTAAAATTTTAAATAAATCATATTTTTATTTTCAAAGTTGATTTTAGATAAAATTAGTTGATAAACTAAATGATCTCAAATTGATATGAAACTAATTCTTATGTGTTCAGCTATCTCTCCTGATTATATCTATACTCTCAAACGTCAATTTGACATTTAATATATTAGCCGATTTTGTCTAAAATCGGTTGGTGGATTAAATGACTTCGGATTTATATGAAATTAGTTTCTATGTGTTCGTTTATCTCTCCTTATTATATCTATACCCTCAATAGTTTTTTAAATATGAATATATTTGAAAAATTTAATCTGTGTTAAAAAAAAATCTGGCATGAAATTAGATCCTATGTGTTCAACTAGTTCTCCTGATTATATTCATATTTTCAAATATAAATTTGACTAAATATATTGATAGTAATGATTTTTTGAACATAAATTAAAATTTTTAAATATTTTTATATTGATATTGATATTTGAGAATATGAATATAATTAGGAAAGATAATTCAACGTATAAAAATTAATTTCATATTAATCTAAATCATTTGATCTACTAACTAATTTTATCTAAAATTAATTTTAGGAAAAAAAAATCAATTCACTGATTTTAAAATTCAGTTCATTGGTTTATTTAAAATTTTGACGTTTGCAGATCGAAATAGATTCTCTATAAAACTAGTCGACTGGTAAAATAAATGAGAATTAGATACATAATTTAATAATTTTAAAATCATCCCATATAATTTGATAATTTTAGAAAATTACTACGTGGTCGTTAACTAACAAAAGCCGAAGTTTATAACTTTTATTATAACGTCGCGCGGATCACTCGTCCATGTGATATATGTAGGCGTCGTATTCGACGACGAGGTAGATGACGTCACCTGCCACGGTCCTGTTTACCAACTTGCTTATCGTGTAGCCGCGGGCCATCCGAAACTTGCCGCTGCCGCCAATGATGGCCCTGTCCATGACCTCCGTCAGCACCGCCCTCCCGAAAATAGAAATGCTGCTCCCATTGTACTCTCCAGCAGTGAAGAAGAAGTTGAACAGCGACAGGTACGCCGTCGGGGTGCCCAACGACGCCGCCACCGCCAGCTCGTGCGCCCTCCCCAGCAGCCTCGACCCCGCCTCCGCGCCCTCCCGGAGGTAGTTATCGCCGACCCCGATGCTGCCGAGGGCGGTGTAGGAGCTCGTGTTGGGAGGGTTGACCACCGTGATGGTGCTTGCGTTGGGGCCGCCGTAGATCTCGTGGAAGAAGAAGTGGAGGTGTGTCAACTTCTCGTTGTACGGATGGTGATGGCAGCTGTTTGCCGTCGACGGCGCGGAGCCGGAAAGCAGTAGCAAAATGGGAAGAAGAAGAAGAAGAGGAAGAGGAGGAGCGGACGCCATGGATTGATGCGTTGTCAATTGCTATGCGTTGTGGCCAATTTATCTTTTCATTTCAGCCTTTTAAATATATCGTTTAATAGGATGAGAAGTTTTCAAAAGATACGGACGACGGTCCGGTCTCATATTTTGCCTATCAAATAAATATAAAAAACGTGATGGTTATAGATTGCCTTTGATCACAGCTTTCTGTCCAATAATAATAAAATTTTATATTGGAATCAATTATATATATATATTTCTATCATCTATCTTTTATTATATTATCATGTACACCTAAATAAATTTTATTTTATTTTATTATCTATTAATTAAATTATTTTTAATTTTTAATTAAAAATATTTATTCATCATCTAACTATTGGTTATCACTTGAAAATCTCTGTTCAATATTATTCGTTAATGCATGGAATGATTTTTTTTATTATTATTATGATTTCTCAATTCATCCATGAAAAAAAGTCAACGGAATTGGTACACACGTTTCCATAATTATATTTTACATCAACTTGTTTGGACCTTCTTGCCTTATTACTCACTCATCCCGCCAATTGGCGACTCAGAAAATTAAATGAATTAAAAAGCATTTATTATTATTTTTATTAAAAGAATGTTTTTTTATAAAAATATTAAAATAACCTCTTACATATTTTTTATTCTGTATATACTTTTCTCGGTCGCTATGATTGTAAGTTGTAACTATAGGGAGGTGATACCCTGTTAAAATTATTTTAATTTAATCAAAATTATTATATAAATATTATTATTATTATTAAAATAATTTTTATTAATTTAATCAGAATTATTTAATTAAAATCATTTCAACTTGATTAAAATAGAACGAACACTGTTGTAATAGTTATTGTTCATCATCACTACAATTATAAAATTAGCAACTATTATCAATGATTACTGGAGTTTTGAAATAATTTTAACCAACTTAATTAGAAGAGAGTATATTTTAATATAATAATGTATACTCTACCTGTAATAATTTTGATTAAATTGAGTTAATTTATTTGATTTAACATATAACAACTACGACATAATGGAATACAAATATTTTTAGGATTAGTGATTATATATATATATATTTTTAAAAATGCTTTATTTTAAGAAAATAATAATAAAGACTGCCAAATACTGACAGGGTGGAAAGTTCACTGTTTATTAAAAAAATAATTTATTATTAATTTAAGGATAACGTAACTAGATAGAAATTTCTTTTTACAAGAGAAAGTTTGGTTACATGATAGCAACTTTACTGTTGCATTAAAATTTTCCTTCCAGATAGAAATTTATATAGACTTTATAAATCAAGATGCTATTTTAATCAGAAATATTAAAAATATCCTAAATACTATAAAAATAAAAACTCCTAAAAATAATAATAAAATTTGGATAAAAAATTGACAATTATAGATATCTAGTAATTAATAAATATAAATTTTTAAATTTTAAACATGTGTGGACAGATATAGTTTGATTCCAAGTCCCGAATCAAAACTATAATAATTTAAAATTTAAAGGATGATATTGAATCGATTATAAAGATTAAAACAGCAAAAAATAAAACAAAATAAGACAAAACATACGGATACGGTGGAACTCTAGAAAACAACCAAGCCATTATATTCTCTAGTGGAGAAAAGAGAGAAGCCAAGTTCTCTAATCAGTATCAAAATTTTGGCCTTTGCGCAGCTTTGTGATAGTGAACTTGGGCGAAAGCAAATTACTAATGCCACTCGTGGTGCCCTTTCCTCCCTCTATCTCTTTCTCACTTTATTGCACTCACCTAATCATTGGATTGTCCCATAAGACATCACCAAATCTCCCTTTTTGCCTTTCATTTCAAATCGCTTTTCCTGGTTCAGTAATTCATTAATTCTTTAGTGGCAGCATGCAGAGTATATATAAAATATTACTTCTCGTACACTGTTGGTGCCATGCAAGAGTAGAACTGGAAGTATTCCCTAACTCTGCACAGAGTTAACGTGTATAATGTTCTGGAACCCAAGTCGATCGATCATAAGGTTAGTAAGTTGAATTGATCTTTCACCAAAAGTCCTTCTCTTGTATCAGATAACACCGACGGCAGTATTTAATTATATAATCCGGGGAATTTTCTTTCCTATCATAACTTAGAATTGCTTCCTTGTTTAGTCTTCGGACCAGTTCCTGCAATCCCACAAGAAATTGCTTGCATGAGTACATACCAAGTTACTTCTTTCTTTCTTTCTTTCCTTGTTAATTTTATCCCTTGAGAGGCTGTACATATATAAGTTTTAGTGAGTGTGAGGTGACTAGAAGGTTACAGATAATACTTGTTCATGGGTCATCTCTGCTGCGCCAAGCAGAAGGTCAAGAGAGGCCTCTGGTCTCCTGAGGAAGATGAGAAGCTCATCGACCATATCACCAAACATGGCCACAGCTGCTGGAGCACTGTCCCTAAAGAAGCAGGTCGGTCTCTCTCTCTCTCTCTCTCTGATCTTCTCCATATAATTGAATCTATATTTCTTGATCTGATCTCTGAATATGTAAGTTGGAATCAATCTTTGCAGGGTTACAGAGATGTGGAAAGAGTTGCAGACTTAGGTGGATCAACTACTTGAAGCCTGACCTGAAAAGAGGTTCCTTCTCAGCAGAAGAAGAGAGAATTATAATTGACGTCCATAGAATCCTAGGCAACAGGTAAGTCAACACTAATCCAAATTGATTCAAAAGCAAACACACACTTTTATGTAGGAAACTATGAATCGAGATCTATCAATATCAACTCAGATGGGCTCAGATCGCAAAGCATCTTCCTGGAAGAACAGACAATGAAGTGAAGAACTTTTGGAACTCATGCATCAAGAAGAAGCTGATGGCACAAGGCCTGGATCCAAAGACACACAACTTGTTATCTTCTTCTCGATCTGTTACCACCATGAATAATAATTCCGACGAGCTTTCTAGATTCGGCTATGGGCAGTCTGTTCATCCGGCACCCTTCACCATTAGCCCTCCTATCAAAAGCTTTGACAAGATGAAGCACACCAGCCCTGTGGATCACTGCGGCTTCAACTCAGTACTCCCTAATTTGGAGACAATTTTGCCGCCATTAATAGCTAACTCTAATGCTCTTCCCTCTCATAATCAGAGTGCGGCGGGTGCAATTCCTGTGCCCAACTTCCAGTGCCAACAAGAGAATATGATCAGTGATCATCAGCTCCTGATGGGCTTCAAGGATCAGATGATCGACAATTCGCAAGGTTCGTTCGACTTCACTGCCAATGGTGGTTCTTCTTCCTCTTCCTTGGATTACACAAACGTGTCCTCCTCTTGCTTTGGCCATCAACAAGCTTCAGGTTTCGGTTGCTTGGATGAGAACATTTGGCATGAAGGTGCAATGGGGGCACTAAATTTAAAGCAGGGTCTTCAGCAAGCGCAAGCTCATCAAGTGGAGGCCTCATATGCCACAACCCTTGACCTTGACATGATAGAGAGTGCATTTTTGGCTGCTGAAGCTGAGTTTTGCAGTGGGACTACTTCAATGGAAAACCTGCAATGGGACTGTTAATTACTTAGGTCTAACTGATTACTTCCATTATATTATAATTTCTGCTTTTAAATTTGTTTTCTTAATTTGACTGCAAAGCAGCAAAGTTAAATTGCATGAGGAAGATGATGACTTGATGCATGAGAAGGTGCATGCATGCAACTTTTCCCCCTGAATTTGATCTCCTGATATTGCAATTCAATTCTTAAATATCTCTACTGTTAGATTCAAAGCAGTGTTTCAGTTGGAAAATGCCTTTAATCTGTTTGAGTATAATTTGTCTGGGTGTACATGGATGTAATGGCAAGTATGTTGAACTAAATTTCATGCTTGCAACATTAACAAAACTTGAACATTTGCATATATATGGATCATCTTAAAATTACAAGGAAAAGATAAAGGGAAATGTCATACCAAAATTGAACTCGTAACACTTGGGCAACCTTTTGTTTCAGTAGCACACACGTCTGACATGTACGCATGCATTTTTTTTTTTTTTTTTTGTCTCTAAGATGAATAGTTTTATTTTGTTGGACATGTATTTGTTTGGATAAGTACTTCATGGAAAATTTTGTATTTATGCGTGTAATACCGTTAAGGATGAGCATAGACGATGGAACAAGAGTGCAAAAGTAGAATTAGGATAAAGTGCAAGAAATAATGAACAACGAAACTGATCAAGTAAATCTTTTGTTTGGCAAATTTCTTATCGTGTGTTTTACTCCTTACTTTGCTTGTGCACAAGAGCTCAATAATGAATGACTTTAATTTGTTTTCCTGTTCATGTTCACATTTTTGCTGACGAAGAAAAGAAGTTTTATTAGAATTTCTTTTATCATATTCAATATTTAAAAATCTATGAAAATATCTCAGTGGAACCACGTACGCGTAGTCAACTAGTATTGCATGGTTAGCTCGACAACAGTCCAACATATGTGAAAATAAATAAATAAAAAAAAAAACATAACGCATTAAAATTAATTAATTAGCTAAGCATTGTGGGCTGCCAAGAAGGTGTTGAACTCCTCCCTCGCCTTCCTCAACCTCAGCGTGATGCACGCTGCAGCCGGCGAGGTCGGACACGACGACATTAATTGGTCCTGAAGACGTCAAGAAGCGCACGTGCCGGTTCAACTGCAACGATGACTTCCGCGGTGACCCGGCTTTCCTGCAATGACATGCACCATCTTTGCCAACTCCTTATTGAACACGAACGCCGCTCGCACTGGGACTCCATCTCATCATCGCTGTTCCGGATCATTGCAAGGCGGAGTAGGAGTTCTTCACGCCATCGCTAACAGCTCTCACCTGAAGCATCGACGACGATCACGAGCCGCACGAGAAATTCTCTAGCTACACTGCCTTCGACAACGCCATGCTGGTTAGAAAAACAAGAAGAATAGAAAGACAACAAGAAAGAATATGAGAATAATAATAAATTTTATTGTTTATTGAAAGTTGTCTTAAGGATAGTAAGATATGTAATATTTAAGTAAGATATATATATAATATTTAAGAAGTACGTGGTCAATTGACCAATTAATAAATAACAAAATTATTCTGAGAATTATAATAGAATTATTAGAATAATTCTAATACTAATTTGATTTGATTTGATTAGTTGATCTGGTCAATTCTGATGATTATTTTTTATCTCTTTTACTCCTCGATAAACTTAACAAGAGATCTTTGACCATGAGTTTGCTTGTTAACTTATTGAAACGCTGCCTAGATAATGAGTTAGTAAAGATATTAGCGATTTGATCTTCAGTAGAAATATAAGAGACGGATAATTGTTGAGTTGCCACACGTTTACAAATAAAATGAAAATCAATTTCTACATATTTTATACAAGCATGAAAGATATGATTTACTGTGAGATGTATTGCTCTAAATTTCGAGTAGGAAATTCTTGATTGAGAAGACTTAATAAAGTTGTGATATCCTTATGATCATTGTCAATTATCAGGATGTCATCCACATAGATAAGAAAAAATATCATAGATCCATCATTATATTTGTGAAATAGAGATGAGTGGGTCTTTGATCCAGAAAATTCTTGAGCTTGTAACCAATTAGATAGTCGATGAAACCATGCACGAGGAGCTTTTCGAAGATCATATAAGGATTTCTTAAGTTGGCAAATATGAGAAGGAAATTGTGGATAAATGAACCTAGATGGTTGCTCCATATATATAAATACAATTTCTTCAAGATGAACATGGAGAAACACATTTGAAATGTCCAATTGACGTACAAGCCAATTAGAACTAACAGCTATCAATAATAATAGTCTGATAGATGTAATTTTGATGACTGGCTAAAAGTATCATTGAAGTCAATACTTAGTTGTTGACTAAATCCTTTGGCTACAATTTTAGCTTTGTACCGTTCAAGAGAACCACCCGTTCAATACTTAAGACGGAATACTCATTTAGAGCCCACAACATTCATTAAGGGAGTGTGTAGAAGTGGACTCCATGTTCCATTGTGAAGAAGTGCATCAAATTATGTAGTCATTGCACTACACTAATTTGGATCCTTGCTTGCTTGTGTAAAACAAGTTGGTTCAATAGATTTTGAAGATATCACTAGAGCTCGTGGAAGGGGATATCAAGTTCCATTTGGTGGGCAACGTTCATAAATGTCACTAATGGGAAGCATGCGACGAGGAGCATTATCATCTGAGTCACTTGTTAATGACGACAAGGAAGTAGGCTGACATGGTGATTAGATGACGGACTTGCATTATCCGAGGATCCAGAACTATAGAGCATATCTTTGACCGATGAGGCTTCCAAGATTAGAGCAGCAACCTGAGGTGATTCTGATGGTATAGGAGAGTTATTAGAGAGCTCTAGAGCAGGACCTACAATACCATCACTTCTGACAATATTAGATGACATTAAGAAGGCGCCACTTGTATCTAGAGGAGAGATCGAAGAAGTTACTGAAAAAGGGAATAGAGACTCATCAAAAGTAACCTGTCATGAAATATAAATTCGTCTTGTTTATATATGCAAGTAACGATAACCATGGTGCAAATTGCTATAACCAAGGAAAATACATTGTAGTGAACGAGAGTCAAGTTTGTGTTTAGAGTAGGGGCGTAACCATGGATAACATGCACAACTAAAAATTCGAAGGAAAGTGTAATCAGGGATTTGGTTATAAAATTTTTCAAAAGGACACTTATGATTGAGCAATGGAGTAGGAAGTCGATTTATGAGATATATTGCAATGCTAATAGCTTCATCCCAAAATTTACGTGGAACTGATGTATGATGAAGAAGAGCTAAGGCAGTTTCAACTATATGTCTATGTTTTCTCTCAGTAGAGCCATTTTGTTCTAGAGTGTGAGGACAAGAAACTCGATGAACAATTCCACAAGAGACAAGATGACGATGGAGAGCTTGATATTCACCTCCCCAATTAGAATGAAAAGAGAGTATTTTACGATTAAAATATCGTTCAACTTGAATTTGAAAATTACAGAAAATATCAAATAAATCAGATTTCCTTCTCATAGGATAGAGTCAAGTATATTTACTAAAATGATCAATAAAGGTAACATAATATTGGAAACCTTAATTAGATAAAATAGGTGCAGGACCCCAAACATTAGAATGGATTATTTCAAGTGGAAAATTAGAAACGTGATCAGATGAAGAGAAATGTAGCTTATGATTTTTAGATTCCATGCAGGCCCTACATGAATGAGATGGAGAGGAGGTAATGGAAGTAGGTAAACCATACCTATTGATG
>JBBMJZ010000060.1:4157273-4167617 GCA_037833815.1 Zingiber zerumbet
CTTGTATTGTCAAACATCTAAACACAAACCAAGACTCAAGCTTGGTTAACCAGGTCAACCTTGACCTGAGGGATATTGCACCAACAATATATTCGTTGGATCTGCCTCGAGCATCGGGGTACTGGGGGCCGGGTCAACTCGGTCACTGGCTGCAGGTAGCGTTGACCAGAGGACTTCTGAAGACTTGGTCAACATAGAAGCAATCTCAGCATACCCTCCTCCGGGACTTCGCGACTCAGTCAACATTTCGTGCACCTCATCCGGCGGTCTATTTGACTTAGCTTTCAGACGGGATCAAGCTCAGCTCTGGCTGCTCTCTCTAATTTTTTTTTTTATGATATTCATTCAGTTTATTAAAAATATTTATTTATGTACTTAATATTTAATTATTGATTTTATAATATTGTTTATACGGGTCTTTTTTTGCCATGAGCTCAGCCACATTACTGCTAATAAATTGAATGGAATTGTAATTACTAAATAATTAAGGGAAATGAATTAGATACATGCATACAACTCTACGATTCATACAATAATCCCACTACCATTAATTTCTAACTAATAATGAGAGGGAGATGTTAATAGAGATTAAAATATTATAATTAATTGTTGATCCTGTTCGAGTCGAAGAGGTGTGGATTCTACGTGGACCTCCTGTTGATGTAGACCTGCAACTACAAGACATCAGTGCCGAGCCGGAGAGGGGTTCCCTGGCGATGACCCTCCGACGCTCAAGTCAGGTCTCCGACGGTGACAAAGAAGTGAAGAAGAGAAGCGAATGCAACAGCGTAACAGTAGCTACAGTAGAATGACCATACCTTCGTCGAAGCTTGGGGGTCCTTATATAGGACCCCGGGGGCAGGCGTGCATACTTCTCGATGCATGCACGCTTCTCAAAGCATTCCCAGTAAGGACGTGTCAGAAAAAGTACCTCTGCCGCCATACCTCAATAACCCGAGCATATCCTGACAAGACAGTGGAAACTTCCGTCGTACGATTCTCTGTCTGACAATGTCGCCAACCATGCTGTCTGTCGGTTGTGTGGGTCTCGAAGAGGATATCGATCGATTCTCCTTTTGTCTACTAGTAGGCCGAGTGGGTGGTCCGCTCGGTCGGTCTCTATTTATGAAGTCGATGTCCAGGCCGAGCGGGTGAGCTGCTCGGCCAGGCTCCCACTATCCGGGATCCGTTGTGACGCTGAGTAGAACCCATGCTTGAATGTCGCCTATCCAATCACGTTTTCATCTTGTTGGTTGTGATCTAACCTCTGGCCGAATGGATTGTCCGATCGGCCAAACTCCCTACCCCTCGGCGTATGCCCTGTTGATACAATAGTCTTTGAGCGTCGGAAGCTTGGTGCTTGGCCGAACTGTGATAACATCGATACAGTTGATTCTTAGTCCGATCGGACCGAGAAGACCGCCCGGTCGGACGATTGTCAGGAACGTTGACCCCTTGACTTTGACCTTCCACGTGGCAATGACCTCGTACGGGGCGGGGCACCACCGGATCAATTGTAAATCATCTCATCTTCCTAAATTATATAAATTGAGATAAATTATAGTATCAATTTATAGTCAGCGGTCAAGTGATAAAAAAATAAAAGTTTTTTCCTTTCCTAACAATATGTATTCATTAGAAATTGATCGCTTGTCTTATTATAATAATAAGTTACCATCCTCTAATTAATTAGATATCTATAGAAACTAAATTATTATAATTAATTGTCATTAAATCAGAATTAATTAGTGAAATGATTGATGGATATCTAATTTATATATGTCTCTTAATCTCCCACATATAAATATATTTTAGAGGCTAATGAATCTTTTTCTTTCATATATACCTACTACTCATCGTATCTTAATTACTTACATATTGAAGGGTCCTTACTCACCTAACATTTTGCTCTACTGTACATAGTTCATGCCACATCGTGTAGATTTGACCACGGCTGCAGCCCAAACGAGACCCCTCTCTCTATATATATCCTATGTGCTATTTAACTACCTAAGATTAGTATCTATTTCTGATTCACTGCTTCTATTTTAGCTTAAGAACAGATTAACAGAGGTATTGGGACAAGCGAATCGTCTTTTGCCATCATATATTATAAGTACCCTGGGTTAGTTTTAATATGGTCAACCAAGTTAAGTTAAATTTTATTATTTTGATGTCTTATATTTGAGTGTACAGAAACTAGGAACACAAGAAGTTGAGCAGAAGATGTGGTGAGCGAAAAGGATAGCACGGGGAACAAGTTGATGGGTTCGATGCATTCAAGGGACAAAAAGTTGCCGAAGAGTACACTAGTAGACAAGAATGACGTGTGCGGAGCATTCGAGAGACAAGAAGCCTGGAGGAAGCATACTCGAGGAGAAGATCAGAGTTGTGTTTAGGTGAGTTCAATTCTGGACGGTTGAAGAATCACCCAAAAAAGCACGAGGAAGAGTTAACTGATTGGAGGTTAACTAGATGCCCTAAAGGAGCTTGGAAGTGCCCTAAAGGAGCTTGGAAGTTCCCTTGCACCTCTGGATTGGAGGCACCCTCGAGCCTCCCTTATAGGCGTTCTCGCGTCTCTCTTGGAGGCGCCCTGGAGCTTCCATAGAGGCGCCTCCAATGACCAGTAGTCGTTAGGATACCATTGAGAAAAGAATAATCTTTTATCCTTTTGGAGGCACCCTAGATTCCTTTAAAGATGTCTTCAAGCAATGGTAACTTTTTTCAATAGACTATAAAAAAAGCCCTAGGGCTAGGAATTATTCATCAACTCTTGTATTCATTTTCTAACTAATTTCTTGAGCTATCAACGTTTATAAGAGGCTATTTCACCTTCAACAAAGGAGTTTGTTAGTGAGTTTTTCATTATCTTGGATTAAGAACCGCTTAGCTTATAACCAAGTAACTCTTTGAATCTTCTTATTTTCTTTAGTTATTTTTTTATGTTAGTTATTTATTTTTGCTAATATTATGTCCTTACTTAGTTCAAATAGCAAGTGATTTTCATACTTATTTTCAGGGTCATTCGTCTCCCTCTAGCCGGCTTAACATGGACCTTCACATATATATACAAGAATGATACCCTGCACACTCTTACCTAAGTGATGGTAGGAGACATCCAACGTGGATGATCTGACGTAGCCAAAAATGATTTGTTTTCCCTCTTTCATCTGCATGCAACTCTTTTATCTCTCCTGCATTTGGTATTGGTCTTTAAAAACCAGCACCAGTGTTTGTTTAAAACCAGTACCAACATTGGTGCTGGTTTAAAACTAGCACTAGTGTTGGTGTTGATTTCTAGAAACTAACATTAATGTGGTGTTGATCTTTAAAGACCAACACCATCGCTTGTTTGGAACTAGCACCAACGCTTGTTTGAAACCAACACCAGTGCTCATTTGAAACCAACACTAATGTGGTATTGGTCTTTAAAGACTAGCACCAACGCTGATGCTGGTTTCAAAACCAACGTTGGTGCTGATCTTTAAAGACTCTCATCAGCGCTAGTCTTTAAATACTAGCATCAGCGTACAGTGCTAGTCTTTAAAGACCTGCACCATTGCACCAACTAGTAAGACCAGCATCAGCTGGTGCTGGTTTCAAACTAGCATTGGTGTTGGTTGATATTGGTCTTTAAAGACCAATACCACTTTGGTACTGATTGGTACAAACCAGCAATACCTTACATGTAAGAGAGAGAAAATAGTTACTTGTAGATATGAGAGAGGGAAATAACAAAAAGTTTTGGCCATGTTATATCATCCACATCGGATGTCTCCCACCGTCGATCAAGAAAGAGTGTACAAAGTATCATTCTTGTATGTATAAATGGGGTATTGGCCAGTGTATGATATATTACCACCATGAGATTTAGGGGTCAATTCTTGGCTAGTAACTATATTTCTACTCTCTTCTATTCACTGGTTACTATTATGTTTAGTAGTTACTCATGATTTACTTCCCTTCACATAACTTGAGGATAGAATGTGAGAAACATATGAGATATATATATATATATATAAAGAAAGAAAAAACCATCGTTGTGGTCATCTATATATAACCATGACACTTTACTCTCATTCTTAGCTCTTCATGTGGTAAAAGGTGATTCGCTCGCTCCTAATATCCCCATCAACTCATCCTTAGGCTAATACGAAGGAGGTAAATCATGGTTGGTTACTAACCATTAGTACAAGTGGCTAAGACATAGAAGAACGCGCCATATTTTTTATTCTAAGATTTCATATGATAATACCCCATATCTTATTCTTAGCCCTGGCAAAAAAAAAAAATCTACAATCATAAACTTTTTATAAAATTCTAATGATATTCATTTTCCTTAATAATAATTATTTTAATTTGAGTTAGTTGTCTCTTCTACACCTTCCATATTTTACTTTCTCTGCATGAACCCATCTTGTGTCCTCCATCGAGAGTTCGAATCCTGTGTCCTGAACTTCTATATCTTCTATGTCCAGCTCGTTGCCCCGAGGACGTAGCACAGAGTGGACGCATGGTATATCTGCGTAATGGCCATAGGTCGATTTTCAGGAACTGACGACCTGGAGTGTACCCCGCCATGCGTCTATGACCTGTGTACCTGCATAAACCTCCCTCCATATTCGTGAGGCTGGCATTATGGGAGCCGCTAAGGTAGCGGATCTACTTTTTTTTTTTTCTATGTCCAGCTCGTCGATCGAACAGTTCAGATTATATCTCATGGATGTTGTGCATATTATGAGGATGTTATATACATCTTAAAAATGTTATAATTATCCGATTGATAAAGGGTTATGGGAACACGGGAGTTCAGGATAGAGGATCCGAACTACTCCGCTGGAGCCCGCTGGTGTGACTCTGACAATTCGCCTGACTTGGTCACCGCACGTGGGCTATCGAGTGGTTCCCTCGGCCCGGTAGCGTTTCCCTTCCGGTTATTAAAATTTAATAGTTTTAAATATTATCTTTTGCTCTTATAATTTATTAAAATAAAATTTTTGTAATGATTAAATAGGCCGTTCAGGTTACGACCTCACGAGGAATTCGTGTCTTTTGTCGCTACTCCACGCGGCATCCAAATCGCGTGACCCGGTTCACGCGGCTCGCGAGCCAGCACTGCAGCACGAGGGAGGAGGGGGATCATGTGGACGACCCGTGTTCAACGGTGGCATTTGCGTAAATATTCTAGTATTATGTGGGCATTAATGTTGCGTGTTTGACTACCTCACTGCTGGTGTTCCGTTTTAATCGAGCTTCGTCCCCAAATCTCTCGTCTTGTTCTTCCCGGGGCGATTTTCCTCGCCGGATCTGTGGATCTCGCTCGGCCAGGGGTGGCTGCGGAGGGATGAGTTAACCCTGCCACCGAAGGAGATGACGTCGGGGGCGAGGATGGCGACGTGGAGGGAGCGGGAGAACAACATGCGGCGGGAGAGGAGGCGGCGGGCGATCGCGGCGAAGATCTACGCTGGCCTCCGGGCGTTCGGAAACTACAGTCTACCCAAGCACTGCGACAACAATGCCGTGCTGAAGGCCCTCTGCGAGGAGGCCGGGTGGACCGTCGAGGAGGACGGCACCACCTACCGCCAGGTAAACAAACAACCATCACCACCGTCGCTTCCCCCTCTCTCTCCTCCTCATCCTCCGTCGTTTGACTTCAAACCTATCAATTAGAAAAGAAAAAAAATCGCGTGCCACGGCGCGAGATCGCTGCCGTGCTCGTAGCGGAGCTACCTCAGCTCGCCGCTGCCGGTGCTGCCGCGGCGCAAGTTAGCGACTGGCCCCCATTCAACGTCTACCGCGGGCGGTCCACGCGACGCAGTCTCGGTCCATCACTTTGACCGAAGGCCGGGATCGTTCGATTCGTCTCCCCCCAAATGTTTCCCGCATTTGTTTTCACACAATTAACCTCGTTATTTGTTCTTCCATTGCAATGCCATTTTTGTCTTTCAAAGATCCTCTTTTTTTTTCTCTCTCTCTCTGGGGAGCTCAGCCACGCCTCACGCAACCCATGCCCGCCTTCCACGGTCCGATGCCACCGAATCGCATCTTCGTCACCGCCGTCCCGATCCGGTCCGAGGCGGCTATGGACATGGCGTTCGCCCTCCGTCATCCTCTTGTCGAAGTCAACGCGCCATCGCCATGGCAAGTTGCAGTAAATTCCATGGACAAGTAGTCGATGAGAAAGGCAGGCTTATAGATGATGAGAATTGAGATGTCCTACTTTGTTCCTTCCATGCATTCTTTCTGTGGTGTTCCATGAGAATGTTTGACAACTGCATTTGCTTGTTGTTTTTGTTTGGGGCAAATTGGCATCAACATAAGCAGTCAAAGTCTTAAGCTTTGAAAAGAAGGCTAATTGTGTTGGTGTCCTCATGATGATTGCTAGCCGGCTGGACTAGTAACAGAGGGTCTAGAACTCAATCTAGTCAAGATAGAAGGCTTGTTCAACTTGTCAACATTATGACCTTATCAGAGTTCAACTCTACTTTTTGTTTGTTAGCTGAAGATTGATATTTCAACACCTAATCACGTTGATTTATTATGTGTAGTAGCTTCCATAGAGTTTAAGCTTTGAATCTTTTGTATGTTTACTGATCTAAATTCAAAAGCTCATCCTTTTATGAGATAGATTAAGAACATTTCACAGAAATTGCCAATTGGCAATGATAGTCTGAATATTTCTTTCCAAATGTTGTAATGCAGAACATTACAAGTTTCTCTTATGTTGATTGAAAGCAAATCCAGATTGAAACTGAAACATGTTTGAATGTGCAGGGAAGCAGACCAGTCAAATCTGTAGAGATTATCGGACCATCGGCTTCCCCAAGCCCTAGTTCATCTTACCAGCCAAGTCCTAGTGTATCTTATAATCCCAGCCCAGTTTCATCAACCTTAGCAAGTCCTGCATCATCAACTTTGATCACGAATGGCAAGAATACTAGCGATGTTCGAGGCGACTCTCTGGCTCCATGGCTTACAAACCTCCCTCATCTATACTTGCATGGGGGATCCATAAGTGCACCTGTATCCCCTCCACTGAGCTCCTCGTCTGTGCAATCCCCATGCACCGAAAAGGATTGGAATGAGTTAAACAGCCTGCCACCTTGGGCTGGTTTCAACAATAATTACTTACCATCCTCCATGCCGCCAAGCCCTGGTGCCTGGGCAACTCCTGATTCTTCCAGGCTTGCCGGTTTACGTCTGCCTTCTGGCGGCCCTTCTTCACCCACTTTCACCCTTGTGTCACCTAATCCTTTTGGTTTTTGCAACGAAGTTAGTGGCTCCAGAATGTGGACTCCTGGACAGAGCGGGACATGCTCTCCGGTTCACGGAGGGAACAACCATGGTGATGTTCAGACATCCAATGGCGCGTCGGATGATTTTGCATTCGGTAGCAGCAACAATACCGCTCCTACAGCTGTTGCATTGGTGAAAGCATGGGAGGGGGAGACGATCCATGAGGTCTGCGCATCCGATGAATTGGAGCTTACTCTGGGATGTTCGAAAATCAAATCAATTGCTTGAACGACAATGGTGAATCACACTTTGCCACTGCTTATGTCAATTTCGAAGGAAAGAAGATCTTTTATTCATCCAGCGTTCTTAGAGATTGTTAACATTCGTAGGGGATTTGAAAGGTAAGGTTTTAGTCTCTTTACCTTCAGCCTCATTGCTCCTCTTTCAAAAAAAAGAAGTGATCTTTCGTCTAACTCGATTGCAGGTTGGTTATGAAATAGAGATTGTTCCAGAGCAAAATCTGATATATCTACTCACTGAGAAATGAATTTGTGTTTAAACAAAATGACTAGTTACTGAAAGTACACATGTTACTGAAATCATGTTTATGCTGTTTTTTTAATGACGATAATCACCTATACTTGATCATAATTCATAAGTTTATCTTTCCGGTGTCCCCTCGGGACGATCTAGTGGCTAGCGCATGAGGTGTTATCACAATGAAGTCTGGAGTTCAAATTTCGGTAAAACCGAGATAAAATGTCTTTCTTATATGCTAGTCACTATTCTAAAGGCTAGTAGCCTGGCTAGTAGCCGCTCGTGATTTACCTCCTTCGTGTTGGCCCTGGGACTAGTTGGCAGAGGTACTGGGATCGAGCGTATTCATCTTTTGCTACAATAAGTTTATCTTTCCGGTGTTAAACATGCTTTTAAGTGTCGAGTATCGTGCTTGGCACAAACCAAGTCGGTGGTTTGCGTTGAGCCCGAGGTCGGCAAGATGAAGATTTGGATGATGTTTGGTTAAGTGTAGCAAGATGTCTTTATCTTTAAACTTCTTGTGTTCGTTGATCTCTTTTGGATGAGACCTCCTCGAGGAGATGCACTAGGGCACATGTTGGGCGTTTCTAGGGTCTATTGTTTTAGTTAAGAATTATTAAGCTATGTTTTTTTTTTAAAATACAGGTGTCTAGGGTTTATGATTTGATTATTCTTAAAGATGACTGGCCGATCGAATAGAAGTTTTCTATTGATGATCGAGTATAAATTTTAGAAGTGCTAACACCAATAGTTGACCTCTACCATCTTCGTCATCCTTGTAGCATGAGAGTAGACTAGTGGATTTTTTTTTTTGCACATGGGTACTTCGGCCCACCACCATCATCTAACTTGAATTTTTCACCAAATTCAATGTCAACATGTACCTTAGTAGAGGATTGAATCACGGTATTCTTAAGTATCCTTGCTACGCCTCATCATTGCACCGTACCCAGAGGCTATTCTAGCGCTTCTTTTTAGTTTAGCACTGATTCTTAGTTTATGGTAACTAATTCTGAGGATGATCGATCCAGTTGTATAAAAAATTTTATCCGTTTTTAGAATAAATCAGAAAATATTCATAGTGAGCGGTCCATCAATCCAGTATTCTTAGATCAATCGTCTATTAAGAAAAAAAAACATTTGTTAATTTATCAAAATTAAAACTTAATTCTTAAATGTCTAAAAAATTAAATAGGTCTTCTGCCATTACACTGTTACCCAGGATCTACTGATCTACTCTAGTTCCTTTAGAAAATTCATACCAATTTTCTTATCAAAAATATATAATTTAGATAAAATATTATTTTATTAAATTTAAATATCTATTTTTCACTATCTTATATACCAAATTTTTTTTTTTCACTCTCATCTCGAATTCAATAGGATGCTTTCAAAATTAACATATTACATAATTGCAACTCCTTTGATTATTCAATAAATTAACTGTAAATCTCTCGATAAAAAATATCTACCTTTTAATTAATACAACCAAAACAAAACTAAGAAACATATTGTTTTCAAATAATTTTATCACCTCAAGAAAAATTAGAATAAATTTTCCTTAATGATAAATTCAGTCTTTGATGTTGACAATTGATAATCCCAATTATCTTCATTAATTATCTCTAAATAATTAGTCTGGTCCCATGAAAATTTTTCATTGATCATCAGGATAAATCGGGAAGCGCATGCGGCGGCTAGCCAGAAGCCCAGCATTCTTTGATTACACCCCTTATTTGGAGAAAAAATTCCTACAAATGCGTCGTAATTGGGGTTCAAACTATAGGTATCTGGGAGACAATCTGAATGTCCTACCATGGCACCATAGTCTCAGATAGGGGTGATCACGGATCGGGTTGATTCAGTTATTGGGATAAAAAACTATCCGATCTTACTAGATCAGATAATGTAATATTCGGCCCTATATCCGGCGGTTCTGATGTATCGTATATCCGACGAGTTGTCAGTTATTTGGATATCCGACCCTATATCCAATGAAATATAAAATATAAATATAAATATAAATACAATAAAAAAATATAATATTTTAAAATAATAAGAGACATTACTCATTACATATTGTAGCAGCTATCGGAAATAGCTGCTACAACATGTAGCAACTTATCGACAGTAGCTGCTACAACGTGTAGCAGCTTATCAACAGTAGTTGCTATAAGTAGGGGTGATCGCGGATCGGGTTGGTTCAGTTATTGGTATAAAAAACTATCCGACCCTACTAGATCAGATAATACAATATTAGAACCCTACATCCGGCCCTATATCTAACGGGTTGTCTTTTTTCAGTTCGATTTGGATCGGTATAAGCGGATTGACTGCTGCCCCTAGTCCAGAGACATCTTTGATGCTCACAAGGCCAATCAGTGAGTAGCACATTGATTGATCAACGAAACATTTATCGAGGCCCACCAGGACATATTTGTTGGTGCAACCTAGGTCAAGGTTGACCCGACTCGAGTTGACCTGACTCGAGTTATATTTTGATGTTTGACTGATGTTTGACAGGATGTGTGTTTGTCATGATGTTTGACAGTGCAACCTTAGGTCAAGGTT
>JBBMJZ010000060.1:4225812-4238627 GCA_037833815.1 Zingiber zerumbet
AATCCAGAATTTTATAAAAGGCTTTCACTTCCGCAATTTTTTTTTTTGGAATATACTTTTAGATTTTTTCAAGATTTCTAAAAATTATTTTAAGGTTTTTCACTTTCGATTTTTTTTTTATTCTCTTAAACATTCACTTAAAAAAAAATTTTACAAAGTTCCCTTAGACTTCTTGAGAACCCCATTTTTGTATGTGATTAAATAGGGAGAATGGAAAATTAAATTTATGGGGAGGTAGCTCAATTCAAATTTTAAATTTGAAAATCTTTTTGCACTGTATTGCATACTTATTGCTTTAACTTTATACTTGTTTATCCTAACTTAACTTGGGTTGCTCACATCAAAAAGAAGATTGTTAGAACCCTAAGGTGGTTTTGATGTGATCAACCAAGTTAGGTTAGGTCCTATTGTGTTTAACCCTGTGCCTAAATGTGCAGGAACTTAGGAGCACAGGAAGTCGAGCAAAAGACGCAACTAGCGAGAAGGATGGCACGGGAGAGAGCCGACGGACTTGGTACATCTGAGGGACGAGGTGCTATGGAAGAGTATACCGGCGGATGAGAAGGGAGCGTGCGATGTTTTTGAGGGACGAGAAGTCTGAGCGGAAGATTACTCGAGGAGCAAAAGATGCAGCTAGCGAGAAGGATGGCACGGGAGAGAGCCGACAGGCTCGGTACATCCGAGGGATGAGGAGCTACGGAATAGTACACTAGCAGACAAGAAGGAAGCACGTGACGATTTCGAGGGACGAAAAGCTGGATCGAAAGGTTTCTCGAGAAGGCCGGAAGTTGGGTTCAGGTGAGCCCTATTCCGAATGGTCGAGATCACCCAAGCGAGCAGTAGGAGCGGAAAACCCAGACGAAAAAGTTAACTCTATTGACTTTCCTGGTTCAGGGTTCCCGGACCGAGTCGGGGCGCCTGGGCCGGGTCGGGGGCGCCCGGAACCGGAATTTTATCCAGAACGACGTGGCTTTTGACCGTTGTGTCGGGGATAGAGTTTTATCTCATTCCAAGCACCTGGAACCCTTCCAAGTACCCCAACCAAGGCTATAAATATAGCATTGGTCCAAGAGGTTGATAGAACACGTGTGATTCATTGTAGTTTTGGTCTGTTCTGTAATTGTGTGCTTCAACTGCTGTAAGAGGCTTCTCCGCCTGAAGAAGATTGTTTACTGCGCTTTAACTTCCTTAGATTAATAACCTTTCCGGTTGTAACCAAGTAAAATCTTGTGTCTCTTTCCTTTTAGTCTTTTATTTATTCTTGTGCAAGTATTTATGTTATTTAAGTTATAAACCGAGAAAGGTTCTTTTGTTTTATTTTGTGCAAATCGGCTAACGACCAGCGATCTAACAAAAACTTCATGTTTTATTGCCTCATCATAAGGTACCTCATCAATTTCATCGATAACTTCAACTATTTCATCATCATCGTCATAAACTGGATCACCAAGTATTTCGATCTTGTCATCGTCTCATTGCCTCCTACGATCGAACAATCGGTAGAGTAGGACTCATCGATGTTGTCAAGGTCTGCATCCTCATGGTTGTATCGGTCGTGGTAGGAGGAAGGGGGGACGTAGAAGAGTTGTGAATTCAGCATTCTCTCAAAGTTGTAGGTGGCACGGCGGTTGATCCAACATCTCTCGAAACCAAACTTGTACTTGGACATCTCTTCTCGATTGGAAATTAAGGATTTGTCGAAAGGGGAATAAAGGAACTTACGATCTTTACAATTTTGCACCATTAGACGCTATGGTAACTTTACGACTTATCTTTATAAATATTAAACCTCATCTTCGGTGCTACGATCACAGTATGAGGCTTCCTCAGCTGGGACTTGCCTATTGAGACCACGACCATGTCCACGACGACCCTCGATTGGATCTTAATGAACTCTGATACCAACTGACGCCGAGCAGAATATAGATTATTTTAGGGTGTAAAGTTTCAGAGGAATTAATAAGAAAATAAGAGAGAAATAATGAAATAAAAAGTAGTCCAAGCTAGGTTTAAAAACTTTCTCAAGAAAACAAGAGCAAGAATAGAAGAATAAAAGAGATGTAGTCGTAACGTGGCTTAAGTAAAACAAATTGGTTTAATATCAAAATAATTGGTCTAAAACATCATTTAAGCATAGATTTATGTAACTCTCAAAACTCTCAAAAAAATATATATAGAAAAAATAACCAACTATATTTATTCCCTAAGATTTAGGATAAATTAACTAATAAGACTTAGTTCCCTAAGATTTAAGATAAAATTAAATATAATCAAGGAAAAAATAAACTAAATTTAATTAATTGATAACTAATTAAAAAATATAAATCTAAATACTTTGATCCCCTCCCGTTAAAAACTTTAGATCTGAAGTCATGTAACTCTTTTAGAGTTTGGGGCAAAATCTCTTTAGATGAGTAGCTCTATCATTTTCTTGATTTAAAATAATTAGTCATAAAACTCTTTTAGAATGTGAAATCTAATGAAACCAAATATGTTTAATAAATTATAATATAGGATAACTCTCTATGTTCCTAGTCATTACTAAACCGATGAATGATAAATATAGAATCAACTCAAGAAGCCCCTTCTTAGAAGCTACCTAAGGTCAAGTCAAGAATTGCAACAGAATTACAATCAGTGGTATCGTTCTGGTTATGATGTTGTTATCTATTGGGGTACTTTGGTTATGACATTATTACTCATTGATTGAGGTGTTAGGTTCGAGCATCTCTCTGCGTAGGCTCTTATCAATCAGTGGTATCATTTACCCAAAAAATCCCTTAGGAGTTTTCTGATAAGGAGTCATTTTGGCGGTGGTGTCGGTCACTATAAAAAGTTTACCCATACAGTTTTGTCCCCTCGGGATGGACTAGTGGCTAGTGCATGGGATGTTGCCACCATGAAGTCTGGGGGTCAAATCCTGACTAGTAGCTGGGTTCCTACCCTCTCCTATGCACTATTCATTGTCCTGGCTAGTAGCCCCCGTAATTTACCTCTTCCGTGTTGGTCTAGGGACGGGTTGACGGAGGCGTTGGGAGGAGTGAATCGCCTTTTGCCACTAAGAATTACAATAAAATACCTAACTCATATGGAAGACCGTGACACATGTCCATGGAGACCTTGAAGAGTCAATCATAAGCCATTCGGATCATCTCCTCAATTATATTATTAAGTTGCGTTTGTTTAAATGATGGAATTGATTATCGGTATGGGTTTAATAGTAATATGGAATAGAAATAAAAATAAAAAAATAAAATAAAATCCACCTAATTATATGGGTTTGACTAATCTCTATAAATCTAAAAATCATTTTTAAATTATCATACTCAAACTCATAATTTAAACACTATCTTTACTTTACTAATCATTCCATTCCCTTATTGTCAAGTCCATCAGCCAAACACCAGTGTCACTAAACCTCGATGATAGTGAGTTAGCTATAGTACTGATTACAACGCCATTACAAATTTTTCATCGTGCGATCGTATATATCACATTGGATAACAAGCAGAATGAAAATTTCCCAATCACACAATAACATCATACAATAACAACAACAGTACAACACAAACATAGAGAATGAAAATTGCAACAATGATAAAGCACACACACGTAATGCATATCGTAAGAGAGGACAAGTAGTTAGGGATTGGATCGGAGTCTACTACGGATCGGCATTTCGATCGTTCTCTGGTCTCCCAAGGCCGAGATTGCCTGCGTGGTACACAAGAACCCACAGATGGGTAATAAACTCCCCGCCGGAAGCGAGGTGCTCCTTGTGCGCCTGAACATTGTCCGAAAGAGCGAGGTGCAACACGTATTCTGCCCAAAACTCAGCCAATACCTTCCATCTCCTCTCCTCGTTGTCCATCGCCATCAACTTCTTCCCCAGCGCCACTCCCATTCCGGCAATTGTTCTCTTATTTGATTCTGCGTCATCCTTCTTCTCCATCTTCTCCCACATCTCACTCTCGTCTCTGGCGCCCTCCAAAAGCCTGTCGGTTTCGCTCATCATCAAGTCGACAACTACCTTCGCTGCGCTGCCTTGATCCGGCAGCAGGTCCGGCGCAGCCACCACGAGGTATGCACAATACTTCGACAGAGCTGTGGCGACCACTTTCTTAGGCGATGAAGTAGAGTTCTTTTTCGATGATTTTGTTTCGCAGTAGCAGGTGGCGATGTGCCACACCAGAATAGTCTGAGTGCTGGTGGGAAACTCGCAGTCCGAGTATAGGTCTGTCTGGCCATTTCGCTGCAGGGATGATTTACCATTAGGGAGACGGCCTTGGCCAAAACTAATTAGACAATCCACGATCGTTTCCTTCACTTCTTCGGGCAATTTGACGGGCGCGTGGGACGTTGCTCTGCATGGTTTAGCTCTGATCGGCAACTTCTGGCCGTAATGTTTGAGGAGCGAGAATTGCCCAATTTTTTCACGCAGAGGGTGCAAGGTCTTTCTCTTGAAGAAAAAACGGAGGGCCGTGTTCACAAAGGACGAATTCTGTAGCCATGGAAACCGCACGTAGATGATCAGCAAAGCCACCTTGGTCCAATCGGAGAGGACGTAAGTGGTTATTTCAGTGATCTCCATGATAAGGATCATGGCTACCAGAACGTAGGTGATGTTGTAGTCTCTGGTTCCATGGCAATGAGAATAGGTGGTGACGACGAGCCAACTGGTGGCGGCCATTAGCAAGAGCGACAGGAGAAAATTGTAGATGGGAAGTCCGTAGCCAAAGACAATCGGGTACTTGGAAAAGAAGAAGTCTTCTAAGAACCCTAACTCTGTCTTGATTACCCGAAACACCCTGTTCGCCCTGTTCTTATCATCGGAATTGAGGAGGCCTTGTAGGATCGATGCTCTGGATTCTTGGATTAATTCTAATTCACAGCCGGGATTATTAAGAAACCTAAATATGCGTACGCGAATGAAAAAGATCGATAATTAGCAAGTGCTACAATTTTGTAGGAAAGTAAGAAACAATTCGAATTACGCGCGTACCTTATTCTCAGCAGCTTCATCAAGGCGAAAGAGAGACACATGTCTTTGAATTGGTTATCTGGGTCCATTTTCTGGCTTAGAAGCTCACCAGCACAGCCCCACACCTTCTGCACTGTGATCACTTTATCGCTCAGCTTCGCACAAGGGACGATCTCCGTCATGTTCCCATTCTCCGTCATGTTCCCATTCTCCGTCTCCATCTGAAATGTTATCTTTTCTTCTCCGGCGACGATGTATTTATGTCCTCTCTTGAAAATAACAGGATCGGTGACCTTATAATTATCGTCGCCGTCGACGTTGCCGTCGGGATCTGCGTCACTGCTCATCAGCTTATCCTGGTGCCGCATATAGTTGGACGCAGAGTAGATGGAATCCGCGCCGTAGGTGCGCTTGGCGGCCTCAAAGCTAAAGAACCTCTCCGCCGTCTTCAGTATGATCAACCCCCAGATCACCCATAGGTTGACGACGAAGCCCACAAACGTGTGACCGTGGTCGTCGTCGGGGATGTGCTGGGTAACGTCCACCAAATTGTAGGTGAGCATGCCGATGAAGAGAAGCTTGACGGAGTTGGAGTCGTCCAAGGTGCAGGCGTCGGTGATGCAGAAGAGTGTGCCGTGGGCGATCATCAAGATGGCCCCCCACACCACGTAGATCTTCTCCAAGGGCTTGGAGAGCAGGTAGAAGGTGGCCAACTTCATGAGCGGGTCGACCATCTGGGCGAGAATGTACCTGTGCACTCTGTCGATGGCTGGGTTGGAGTGCCAAAGCCGGTGCCTGGTGGCGGCGATGAAGAAGGTGAGCGAGATCAGCAGCATCAGGCCGCAGGTGATGCTCTCGCTCAACAGCTGCTGCACTTGGAACGTTTGCTTCAGTGTTTCGTAAGACGGTGCTGCTGACGACGACCACGACGTCGAGCTCGAGGAGGAGGAGGACGATGAGGACGATGAAGAAGATGAAGATGACGACGACGACGAAGAGGAGGAGGAGGAGGAGGAGGAGGACGACGACGACGATGATGCAGAGGCTGAGGACGAGGACGATGATGATGACCCTGATGATGACCCAAACGGCGCCGGCGTGGTTGAGTTTGTTATTGAACCGCCTCTGGGCAATCCTGCAAGACTCGTCATGACTGACTGGAGTTCACTCACTAAGATGCAGCTATTCTTGCTCGAATGTAGGTACTATATAATTGATGAATCAGTGCGATTATGTCAGCAGCTAAGATTTAATTTTATCTGATGATCCAGCAGATGAAAGTTAAAACATTAAAAACCCCATGAGCGTCACGTTCTTAGGTACACTTATGGACTTCCGGTCTTCCACTATATGGCACCAGATGAAAGAGAGTGGCCCCACGCACACAAAGAATTGGGAAGGGAAAAATAGCCTTATTCCAATTGAAATTAAAGCTAAAGTCACGTCAATGGCTGCCACGGAAACAGCTCCAGGATATTGAAAGGCTCAAAGCTGACTTCTGCTGTGCCGCATCAACGTATCGCTCTTCGCTTTACCAATGTATTAGTTGTAAGTGCTGTGACTCGAATATGAGTCCACGGCTGTAAACAAGCCGAGCTGAATCGAGGTTTAGGATGTTTAAATTTATTTGATAAGGTAATCAAGTCGAATTGAGCTGAGCTTAAAATGAACTAAGCTTTTAAAATGAGTGTTCAAGCTTGGCTTGGTTATTTTTTTATGAGCTTGAGCTTGTTTGAAGCTTGACTTAAGCTTGGTTTGTTTAGATGTTATCAAGCTCTCAATTCAAACTTGGTTCGAGTTTGGCTTGAGCTTGATTCGAGGTTAGCTTGTTTAGATGTTATCAAGCTCTCAATTCAAGCTTGTTTGAAAATTTTTAGTTGTTTGATTGGTTATTGAGTTTGATAATTTAAATTTATTTATTTTATTATTTGTTTAATGATGCGGCGATAAAAGGGGCCCAACAAGCGTGGGTCAAATGCAGAGACAGCAGTCAACGTAGAAGTCAAAGTCCATGCGGTCAACATGGTCAATGACCCCACCTAAGTTGGCCGAGCAGAAATCGACTCCAGTCGTCGAGCAGGCCTGAAGTGTCCGATCTGCTAAGCGGCTTGTTTAAGCGGATCACCCGTCTGGTCAGGAGTACTATGGCAAGAACATCAGACGCTCATTACAGATCAGAGGAATACTAACACGACCATAGCGTTGGTCCAGTTGAGCGGAAACACTGAGTTAGAGATAATGCTGAGCGGCTGAGGAAGAATGGCTAAGGTCAACCGAGCGGGGATCCCTGGCTGAGCAGCTCCCCTATTCGATCAAACAGTGGGACCCCTCTCATATCTCTTAATATCCCTTTGGGAGATAATGTCGTTGACAACAAAGCATGGTCAACAGTTGGATCGTACGACGGAAGCTTCTATTGTCTTGTTAGATATTTGCATGCTCTGTGAAGGTATGATGTTAGAGACACTTTTCTGACATGCCCTTTCATAGGATAGTTTGGAGAATGTGCTCATGCCTTGAGGAGCGTACACGTCGTCTACTATAGCACTATATAAAGGGGGTCCATGCACCGGCTGAGGTACGCATTATTCATTATTCACACTTGCACTTACTGTTGCTCTGCTTTCTTTTACTGTTTCAGTGACTTACTTGAGCGTCGGAGGGTCAACGCCGGAGATCCCTTCCCTAACCCAGTACTGACATTTCTTGTGTTGCAGAGCGGAGCGGAGTCTACACGCAATCAACCAAGAAGTCACATCCCCAATTAGCATTCTTTACGATTTTTGGACAGGATCACTTAGTATATTGAAAAGAGTTTTATTAATGAATATGGTTCATGAACATTGTTCACGAACGTTAACGAGCTGAACACATGTGTTCAAACTTGTTTGTTTAGTATAACGAGTTGTTCAAGCTTGTTTGTTTAATTAATATTGTGTATATTGAACGAACATAATATTACCAAGCCGAACATCAAGCTTGTTGACGAACGCTTGGTTCATTTACAGTCCTATCTGTCTTCCTTCTGTGATTACACTCTGTCTTCTCACATTAATCACACTCTGCCTTTTTTCTATGATCATTTTGCCTTCTCTTATTTCTTCCCATCTACTTGATCACATCGCTTCTCTTGCCCTCTCTCTCTCACATTCTGCCTTCATTTTGTAACTTCAACTACCCTTAAGTCTCTAGATAACCTATTTTGTCATTCTGACTAGTACTTGATTCACAGTCCTTGTGGATTCGATCCTTTATTACTTGATGATGTAGCCGTGCACTTGCGATCACACATCACATTACATATTATGACAAATGTACCGCTGCATGGTAAGGTACCGTAAGGAAATTTGGAATTTTCATCAGGGATCCCTTAGCTCAAGGAAAAAACAGTGGATGAGGAGAAATTAAATAAGAAATAAAATATAGAACGACAAATATTTTTCATATGTGGATGAAAGAATACAGGCTTTAGATCTTAAGAATTTGAAGCTTGTGAATCCGTAAAATACCCAAGTCAGAAAATTGATCAGACTCTCCAAATCGGGAAGTCCAGCAGCAACCATGAATTTTATTATAGATCATCTTAATAAGATTACTACTAAACCACAAAGGACGGAAAGAAATTTAGTTTATCCAAGTTCGTAAGAGAGAAATGCATTAAGCTCATAGGAACTTAGTCCATTTGATACAACACTACAACAGCCACACGACCAGATTGGTAAAGAAAACATATTTCCAGATTGGACACCCGAGCAAAGATCAAATATCTAAATTCATCATGGAAGTATGTCATAGATAGTAAGTATATGATTGATAGGAAAATATTATGATACCAGTCGTAGTCATTTTTTCCACGGTCAGAGTTTAGGAATTCATCCATTCGGGCATTGGTGATCTTGAATAGGGGAACAATCCCTTGTTTAGAACCTATCCACGAGAACCAACAAAGATAAACTCATTGTTAGCAAGGAAAGTTGTGAAGTGAGGAACTACCGGGAAAAAAAAATGTTCTATATCCATAGAGAAAGGAATTATCACGGCCGGTAATACCCAATGGAGGGTCGATTTCACTGGCGTTTTGCGGTGGTTTGTTGCTCCGCTCCTTCTCCTGCTTCCGCATCTCGAGGAATAGGGCGAGCTCCTCATCCGCCTCTTTGGTCAAGGTCCGCTCCGGAGCCGGCGCCGCCATGACCCCTACCCTAAGGCCGTGATTCATGTTTCCTTCCACCAAACTTCAATACAATAGAACTCGAAACTCAACTATTATTCCCCCAGTCCAAAATTTCAACTTTTCCAATAAAATCAAATCGCCTCACCACACATGATCTACTCTCCAGGAGGGAAAAAAAAAACAGTTAAAGCGAGCAAATCGTAACGCTAAGCTCGAAAGAACTAAGGAAGATAGAACCAAAACCTAATCCTGTTCTCTAAGCCCCCAGAACCATGAAAAGAATGCCGGATTCCCGAATCCTCGGCGGCCAGACAGCATTCAAAGGGATAATCGCACCGATCCAGAAAGCGAAGCTGGTCGCGATGCCGCTTCGTCGAGGTCGCCGCATTGAGACGGATTCAAACTTCAAAATGCTTCTCTCCTACTCTCTTTCTTTCTCTCGGCTTCGTTCAACCTTCAGCGAAATTTTAAATCGTCCGCACCTAGTAAACAGTTTGGCACTGTAATTTGAATCCAAACGAACCAATCAGAAGACGGGTACATTCCAGGTCTACACGATGATTGCGATCGGATCCAATTGTTGTGTACGGCCGTGAGTATTGAATCGGCCATTTTCAAAATCGAGCAGCCGCTGGAGTGGGGCCCTCCGAGTAAGAAGAAGACACGTATTTTAATTCGATGGATAAAGTGAGAGTTGCAGTGGATCCGCAGGCAGTCTGTTTCCCAAATAAACTTCCTAACAATAATAGAAAATTTTAAATATTAATTTACTACATTGGTTAAGCCACGTCTGTCTAGTTGACATGAACTATTATTTGAATTTATTGAACTTCACGTCAGTATTATTTGGAGGATTTATATGGCTTAAAATATTGCTTTTTTAGGTGGATAAATATAAAATTTTATTATTGGAGTTCATGGACCTTTTTTTTACCCGCACCACCGTCGCTAGCCGACAGAACACTCTCCGGCGATATGGCGATTTACATCAGCTGAACATAAAAAAGAAAAAGAAAGGGAAAAGCGTAAACAAATAATATCTCTCCTTTCCGCAAAATTGAGAACAGCTGCACTGTCTGCTTGAACTGCTATTGTTGGAAGAGAGACGAAGTCAGTACGTCCACTCTTGGGGAAGTTCAGTCTCCTGCGCTGCAACTGGCGCATCTGCTGCTGCCGCTGCTGCGGGGAGAAAGAAAAAAAAAGGAAAATTTCCTGTTTATAAAGAGGATCGATAAAACGTGGAAAGTAACACAAATTTTTATCGGTGGAATTGTTACCGTCGTCTGAGTTTAAGCTCAGATTCAGAGTTGAAGCTTGACGCTTTTTGTAATGAACTACATCCGTGGAAGAAGCTGTGAGTTTTAAGAGGGAGGGAGAATGTTTAGGGTGAATGGTAACTAGAAGGGTGGCGGCGAACTCACTGGACTTCTTCCTTGGCACGAATTTGGCGGCGGCGACTCGGGGGAGGAAAACGCCGGTGCCAATGGACTCCTTGCGGCCGCTGGAGGTGCCGAGGAGCATCGCCCGCCGGTGATGCGGCAGTGACGGAGGTGGCTTTAGCAGAGGCGGCCACGCGGAAGGCGGCAGACCTAAGGGGCAGCCATTTCCACGTCCGCAGCCTCTGTTTTTGCTCTGCCTCGAATTGGAGTTCTGATTCATCGATTGGAGTCGATTCAGGTGCTGAAACTGGCAGAAGGGTAAACGCGTCACAGACAAGAACGGCGAGGACAAGCAAAGATCGTCCGAACTGAGACTGACATTAGCCGCTTGCAGTTGCTGCCGTGACGAAGCCGGATCGAAAACGCATTTGACATCGTGTAACGCCGAAGAAGCCTCCTTCGTCGAACCGAGAATCCCGCGTTCAAGGTAACCCTAGCAAATCATCGTAGTCGAAGGATCGACCCGTTGGGAAAGAAAAAAAAAAATGAACTCCAGAAACAAGAACCAAATCAATCCCGAAATAATCGCCGACGAGCTCGCGATTTCTTACCTCGGCCTTCTCCGGCATCTCCTGGTCGACCTCGGCGTCGTCCAGGAGGAGGTGGCGAGCCATGCGCCGCGTGAGCACCGCCAAGCGATGCTCGTCCTCCTGCCGCGGGTGGTGGTCGCAGGGTTCCTCGCCGGAAACGAGAAAGAGGTGGCGGCGGAGGAAATGGGAGGAGGGAAGGCAGAGGTCTTGGGCCATGGCGCCGCACTCAGAGTGCTCGATGAGTGGCCTCAGTGAAATAGAGAAGGGACGATGCGAAAGAAAAAGGCCGGATTTTGCGGGCTGCAGAAGGAACAATTATGCTGCCACTCCTCGCCACGTAATAATAAATAATAAAATAATAATTAAAAAAAAAAAAAATTGTGAATAGCAATTTATGGTATTTTTAATTGCTTAAAATAAGTTTAGATGCTATTCCGTAAACCACAAGCAAGTCGATTATTAGTTGGAAACATAAAATAAATGTTGTTTAAATTGGAAGGGAAAGAATAGATATTTTTTCAGACCTTTTTACTTAATTTTAGCCGACCATAGAGAAGTGATAACTTTGTACTACTAAAATTGTAAGTTTACTAAAAATTAGTTTAGTTTTATGGTAAGTAAATTAAATTTATAGTGTAGTTAGCCAAAAATAAATGTCAATGATACCAAATCAATCCGATCAAATCAAATCGGCCAAATCATACAGCCAAAGATATGGTTGGGCATAAAAATGTACTGTCAGGCATAATTGCCCATTAGCTTTGCTTCAATCTCAAGCTCTCCTTGACGTTATCACCATTTTTTTTAATTATAATTTAACTAAACTTATTCATGAACTATTTAAAGATTTTGAATATTTCCATCTTAATTCTGAAGGAAGACACGAACCAAAGCTAAGCATATGCTAAAAGGTCAACTGTGTCACTCGTATGTCTAGATGAAGAGAATCCTTCATGCGAAATGCTTCTGGAGCCGTTGACCATAAGCTCCACTCATGCCACATTATTGCCATGTTTCACTTCCTTCCATTTAAAAACAAATCTATTTAGTTATATATCTGGGTAAAAAATAAAAAGAGAGCCGTGGCATAATATTAAAATTATTATTTTATGATAAAAAATCATAAATAAATCCTGGAAATAACTGTTTGTAAAAAGTGGAATAAAATTGCGTATAATCATCTTTCCTTGGGACCGTATGAGATTTCAAATTAACAAGCAGAAGAAGGTTTCAAGAACTTTAAGAATCAAGCACATTCACGATAAGCTTAATAAAAATTGCTCTCAATGAGTGCTGAGCAATGGACAAGATCGCCTTTAACCTTCAGATGAGGGCTTGCTTTTAGAATGAAACTAGGCTGGTTTTCCTGCTCATAAATGTTAACATCATTTTCATGTTTTGAAGGCCAGGAATGGCGTGATCACTAAACTGTATGGGTATGTTTGGTTCGGAGTTATCATGGATAACCTTAGTTATCTGTCTATGGTTATTCACGATAACTATGTTTGGTTCGAGGTTTTTTTGGATTCCTAAGTTTTCTTTGATTCCGAAACATCAGCACACGTCATCAATTGAGAAATCCAACCCGGAATAGAAATACCTTCGCCTACCTTGGTTTTTGTTGATTCCTGAGGTTATGAATTTTTTTCCCGAAATTATCCTCGAAGTGATATGACCAGAGCACGAAGGTGGCG
>JBBMJZ010000060.1:4244771-4256821 GCA_037833815.1 Zingiber zerumbet
TCTTTTTCATGTAGTGAATTCTCTCTCAAATTTGGTGGGTAGATGCTTGATCCGATCATTCCTCCTGATCTTGTTGCTAAGTTGGTAATTAGTCCTTCTGAGCAGTTCGATTCTAATACCAATTATTAGTGTAGTGGTTGTAGTTCGGATCACTAGTGGGGATGTGGTCCTGCAAATAAAACCTCAATTTCTCTTGTTAACAATTTAGCAAGGACACATACATTAAGTAAACAAAATGAAATACATAAAAGAAAGAGCCTAAGTACTTTTACTTGGTTTACAACCAACTGATTGCTAGTCCAAGAACTAGTGAAGATTCACTATCCTCTTCTCTTCCGAAATGTCTCAGAGGTTGAGAAACTTCTTACAATAATAGAACCCAAGAGTACAATTGAAAAGCAGTTAAACAGAAATGTAATTCAAGTGTGTATCTTTATAATTGAGCTCCTCATATTTATTTATAAACATTGTTCAAAGTGTCGTTAAGACACGTTCGATTGACCGATTAAATTGTTTAGTCAACCGATCAAGCTATTTAGTCAACTGAAAAAGCTAACATGGAAGATCAACTTTTATCCATGCAGTAGCCACTTGCTCGACCATTTGTTGACATGGTAGATGAGCGTTATTCGCTGTAATGGCCAACTTCTTGATCGTTTGCTATGTGGCAGATGATCATTTGCTAACGTGACTGACGCTCTCATCAATTCAATGATCATTTCTCTTTGTTAATGTGGTGTTCGATTGATCGATCTAAGGTTCGGCTGATCGATCCTTGCATTTGGTCAACCAATCTTGCTGGTTCAATCGACTGGATCTAGCTCCTCAAACAATTTCTTTGTCTCCTTGAATGCTCGCTCCCCGTGCCATCATTTTCACTATAGAGTACTCTTCCACAGCTCCTCGTCCCTCAGATGCACTAAGTTCGTCGACTCCTATCTCGTGTTATCCTTCTCACTCGTTGCGTCTTCTATCAAGGTTCACCATGTTTGATGCTCCTGGTCCTTTTTGATCCCTCGAGTGTCTCATTCTACTCTTCACCATACTCTATCAGATCCTGAGCATACTTAGGTAAACACATTAGAGACATAATAATCGGTAATTTTCTTATTTGACAACACATCAAAACAACTATGGCTCACTACTCAAGGTTCAATACAATTTCATAATTGCTACAACTGAATAATTACATAGTTGTAGCAGCTATAGTTTATTAGTTACTAAACAATTGTAGAAGCTATAAAACCGTAGATGCTACGACGTGAATGTTAGATAAGCTTTGAGAGATCAACTTTTGATTCAAGTTGAACCAGGGGACACAATATATCGAATCAAAATTCATTCAAAGATCTACATTTATTGTTTAGTGTAATCTATAACAGCCCAATCTAAGACCCAATATCATTTAAAGCCTTTTGAAAAGCTTTGAAAAATTTTAGTCCTCTTTATTAAGATTAATTTTCATGTTATAGTAGCTACGATTTTACAGCTTTACGACTGTTGTAGTTTTAACAGCTATAAAATTATAGCTACTACAACTATAAACTACAATTATTGTAGTTGTAGTAGGTCTCCTCAGGACGGTCTAGTGGCTATTGCATAAGGTGTTGCCATCATAAGATTGGAATTCGAATCTCGATATAGTCAAAATAAATTCTTTCCTCATGCATCAGTCGTTATTCTAAAACCTAGTAGCTACTGTACCGATTCAAGATTTAAGCCCAATAATAATGGAAAAGTGTAATGATATCAAATAGTACGCTATCTTGGCGGTGGGACATTTTGATAAAAAAAATCAAAATACGTGAAACACCATTTTGACGATTTGAAAAACAAATAAAGAGCGCTCTTTTAACTTCGCACTATAGTTTTTTTACGGTCTTAAATGATATAATTTGAAGGATAATAACTTATCACTTTTAATTATTGCTCTCTATATTCCATTTTTTTAATCCATAAATATAAATTCATTTATCAAATTGACATGTTTAGCTGGTATTATTACAAATCAACATCCCTAAAATAACCCTTATTTCATTGTTATCCATATGATATGTTTATATATTTTTTTTAATAATAGATTAGTGAGAAACAAATACAATAAATATGTTTCTACTATAGCAAGATTAGAATATAATGAAATGGACAATAAATCATCCTTTCATGTCTACCTGATGAGAAATATATTTATAGAATATCCATATCATTTTCCACATTGTTTCAAAGTTATGATAGTCCAAAATCTTTGGTTAGGATCTTGTTAACTTATAATGAGTGCGATTAGGATAGATTAGTCTTCAAGGAGTACTAAAAGAAACCTAACCTAATTTTAAACAAAATAATTATACATAACAATTAGTGAAATAGTATCATCTACAAAGTTAAGACCCTACCTTAATGATTGATCTTAATAAATTCAACCTTTATTGGTTGGAGTTCACTCCATCTTTCCTATATATGTTAGCTTTAACTCATGTTCGTGGCCAAAGGGAGTTTGGTGTTATTCAAATTTGTTTGATAAAGATGATTAAGGTAAGTTAATAGTTAGCTTATTATGTCAAACATCAAATTCATGCATGTTTAATTCATTTTATTGTGTGTTTGATTTAATAGTAAGCTTAACTAGTATGGCCCACGACCATCGTGGCCCTAGCGACAAGCTAAGGTATTCAAAGGGCGCAACAATGCCCAACGGATGGTAGTGATGTCATGCATGCGTGTACTTAGGTTTGATGCATAGATAAAGGGTTTGGATCCGACGAGCCCGAATGATCGAGATCAACGTAACGCCAATTAAACGAAGAGACACTTGGATTGGATCTACGTGTACAAGGACACATCATGTGATCTGATTAAATGAAAGGACTGTACCGTGCACTATAAATCGGGTCCATTTTCACTTCATTCACTAGAGTAAAATGATAATATCATCCCCGTCATCCCACAATAAAATACAAATAAATAAATCATAAAAAATATAATGCTAAAAATTAATCCCAAAGTCTGTAACCGTGGGGACAAGCTATTCATTCCATTTATGCATATGCAGCAAGTCCAAATTATCAATCAAGCTATTCAATTGCATTATTGTTTTCTTATATTTAGGGGCATTCATAGTTAAAGTGTAAATCAAAGACTTAACCATAATAATAAAAAGAAATTAACCGTTAATTTAAAACAATAATTATGTCACATCCAACAATGAACTCTCACTTCTGTCATCACCGTCCGCATAAAATCCGCAAAATAAAAAATGCAATTTTTTTTAAAGAAAGATATTTATTATTATCAACTTTCACTTTCCATCGGCCAATTTTATGCGGATAGGAATCGCCATTTGACAACATCCGCATCATAGGACCCGCACCCATCTCCCCGGTTTACAATACCGGATGAAGCATTATCTTACATTATAATAAAGAGATTGACCTCATAACATTCCAAATAAAATCCAAAGCTATTTTAATAATTAAGCAAAAAAAATTAAACATGACGCTTTCAAATGAAATTTCCACAAGATAAAGCTGATCCTTCTCGCCAGTGTAGCCAATCCTGGAGTTCTCCTGCACAAAATGACAAGACCAGATCCCCACCGTCCGTTGGCTATGTACAGTTGTACTATACATCCTTATGGGGCTTCTAAATTCACTATTTACAAACCACCAACATTTCGTGCCTCCGATATTTTTTTGTATGTTTTTTTTGAATGTATTTAAAATCGTTTACTTCACCAGGTCTGATACCCAACCGACGTCCGGCGATGCGGCGTCCGGAGATTTCTCGATCAAGCATTCCTTGCTCAGCTTCTCGAAGATCTTGGCCCTCAAGGCTCTCCCAGACTCGACCCTCTCCGCCGGTTCTTCTTCGCACGGAGCGAAGCCGCCGACATCGATGCCGTCGAACCAGCTAACGCCGCCGGCAACCGCGGTGGGGGTCGCCGGTAGACTGCAGAAACCTTGCCTTCCCCTTGGTGACGAGAAGGGGCCATTGGTTGCTCGTAATCCCCATGAGCAGGGGAACGTGTTGGCTTTCTTTAGCTGCAACTGGCGCATAGAGGCGACGATTTCGTTGATCGATGTTCGAACGGGCCAGGAGGCGCTCCTAAGGGTGGCCGTGTTTGGCGACATCGGGGGTGAGTCCGACGGTGGGGAGAGCGGCAGTGTCGTGGTTGGGGACGTGGAAATCAAGTGCTTCGAGATGTACGACTCCAGCGCATGCTGTCGCAGTGGCGAACCATCGTACGACTCGACGGCCGCTACCGCTGACTTACCCGACGTCGGATGCTGCTGCTGCTGCTGCTGCTGCTGCAGCTGTGGAAAGATGCGAAGCTGATCCGGCGTATGGGCGAAGAAGCAAACGCGGCGGCGGCAGGCGGTGCCGTCCTTGCAGGGCTGCGTGCGATAGCGGGCAGGGTGAAGCCAGCACTCGAACACCCCGTGCGCGTACTCGCACGCGTCGCCGCGCTTGCAACCACCCTTACGGAAGTCAGGGCAGGCGGAGCCAGAGTAGTGATACATATGCGGATCGCGACGGCGCGCCTTCTCCCCCGGATGTGCGAAGGGACACTCGGTCCAGTCGTGGGAGCGGCCGCGCGCACAACGCCGCACCTTAAACTCGTACATCCGAAACTCATCGGACGAGTACACGTCCAAGGCAACATCCGACTCGTCCGCCTCCTCCTCCGCCGCCAGCGCCGCGAACTCGTCGCAAGGCAAGTACTTCTGCAGCGTCGCAGCAAGGGCCGATGACCCGCCGTAATCTCCACCGCCACGAGCGGCAGCGAGACCATAACCCACACCAGCAGACGGATCTTCGAAGTGGGAAGACCATGGCGGAATGCGAGCCGCCAACAGACCACCGGTTTCCCCGCCCACCATCATCATCTCCTTCCTCGCTCAATTAACTATGTTTTGTCGATCTATCTGAGGGCATGGCGTGGTGACGGGGAGAGGGAGGGGGTTGAATATAAACAAGAGTCCTAACCACGGTCGAGTCAAGAATCAACCACGGCTAGTTAATCTGAGCTCCACGGCGACAAAACTAACGGCGTCATGAATGCACGGCGAACCGTGAAGGCGGTGGGGGCAGGTACCGGCAGTCGTACGACGAGTGTAACGGCGTGAGGGGGAGTCGGTTTTAAGGAGGAAGTGGGACACGTGGAGGAAGCGGAGGAGTGCGAAGTTACGCGCAGCGCGAGGTTGTGTTGATAGGGCCGCCAGGGCACGTTCTCCCGTTCGGCGGACGTTCACGATTTTGCCAATGCAGGTCGGTCCAAAACAAACCGGCTCACGGTTCGTGGTCGCGGTCCGGTCCGACCTCACGAGATGGTGACGGTGAAACTGCACATGGAGGTAGTAGCCCACTGATGCAGCGCAATTATGAAACTGATTAAGGCGAATCAAATGGCAACACCGACTCGGATTAATATCGGAGCCAGTACTGAACATAATTAGTGCGATGCCAGAAGGTTCAGCTACTTATTTAAATAATAATAATAAATAAATTTTGTGTTACGGAATTATTGCGTGGAAAAGAAATCGGGGCGTGACCGTGATGGGCACGCAAGGGGCACGTGCCGGGGAAGCACGGTCGCGTCCCCGTCCCACGTGGGTCGCCATGCCGCATTAGCCGACGCCGGCGTCCGTCGCAGGACAACAAAATAACGTCGTCAGAAAATGAAAACGAAAAAACGAGAAAACGTTTTTTTTTTGTTTTTGTTTTTTGTTTTTGGCTTTTGCTTTGCGTCAAAATAAAGGAAGCGGGAGAGACGGAGGCGAGGACGAAAGGGTAGTGATGGGGAATCAATGCGAGAGTACGGCGCAACTCCACGCGTCGGGGTCGTCACGAGATCCGGGCCCAGGAGTGGGCTTGGTTCGTACACGTGGCGGCTTGCCTCCTGTCGACGTCCTAACCGACAGGCGCAGCAGCCTTAAGCGACGCGCAGTAAGGCGACACGGCGCCACGTGTTCTTCGTGATTCGGCTCGGTCAGGCTGGTTCAAATTTGCTGAACCTTGAATGAACTATGAACCGGACCCATGGAAGCAAGTCAAGATCATCGCGATTTTATCCGTTCCTAACTAAGTTGGTCCTCGCCCGTATTTCTTACCGAGAAAGGAAAGGTCATGGGCAAAAAAGTAAACTACGAAAAACAAATTGTTAAATTAAAAACATTGTTTTTTTTTTTTTTACAATGGAGAGAAAAGGGGAAAAAAAACTCATCCTTATTGTTGGTCCTTTACTTCAGCTTTCCATCCAACTTTCCCCTCTTCCAATAAAGCACTCAGTTTTACCATCATGCCTTGCACCACAAGAGCACAAGAATCTGAGACCAGGTCAAGTAACATATCGAAGAAGCTTGCTGAAAAAAAATATATACATACAACAATATTAATTGTTCATCACAGTGTTTATTAAATTATTCACGTAATTTTGAAGATTCATGAGATGTCTCTGTTAATGAACACATGGCCTGAGCGACTATGAAAGAGCCATCTGGATAAGAACTCCGAGACTTGATCACCAAATCAAGAAAAGCACGTCCGAATTGTCAATGGGTTTTTGTTATCTACATACAATATGTTTGGTTTGCATGGCAATTATAAATCGATGGCGAGGAAGGAACTGACAGGGCAAGTGGTGGTTGAACAGTGCTGATGAGCTTGAGGAGGTGGAGACCTTATCCTCTTTGGGACGGGGGCCTGAGTTATAGTAATGCTGCCTACTCCATGTGTTTTAAAAAAAAAAACGAGAGAGAGAGAGCGTTGAGGGGAGGACAAAAAGGTATTTATCGATAAATTAGCAGCTATAATAAATATTTTCAAGACATCCTTTTGCTTGAAATGATCCAATGTTCGATTATTTTTTATTCTGTGCAATGACAGATTTAATTCACAATTACTCATTTCTCCCGTACTCAAAGCCTAATCTACTTCATCAAGTTAAATTCCCCTATTCATATTTTCAGATCCGTCTTTAATTTTATGTGGATTTACAACGTCATTTTATGAATGAAAATTTTGATATATATATATATAAAATGTAATTATTGAATATGTGTTTTGCATTCTTTAATTTCAAATCTTGAGCCTTAATAATTAAGGATTAATGATTGTTAATTTATAATAAATTTTATCTCTCTCCTACTATTTAGTTGGATTGTCACCAATAATTTCTAATTTTTCTAGACGGGAGATAAGAGAGTCTCACTAAAAAAAAATTTCAATCTGGGACAAATTTAAGGACGAATTTATAAAAAAATTCGTTGTAAAAAAATTTAGGATGAATTCTGGAACGAAAATATTTTCGTCCCAAAACTATCGTCCCCAAATTTGGGACGAATTAATGGACAAATTATCTTTTTGTCGTCAAATTCGTTGCAAACTTAGCAACAAAAATGAAATTCATCGCAAATATTATGCAACGAAACTTAGATTTTGTTGCCAAATTTATCAACAAAGTTTCGGTTTGTCGCCAAATTCGTTGCTGATTTTGCAACTAAAAAAAATTCATCCCAAATTTAGCAACAAAAAAAATATTTCGTCCTTAAATTCAGGTAGGCAAAATTTAGGGACGAACAATAATTTCGTTGGTACTCTGCACCGAATTAATTTTCGTTCCAAAATTTGTCCCAAAATCTGGGACAAATCTGAGTATTCGACCCAGATTCTAGGACGAATTTTGGAACGAATATTGCGACGAATTTATTTTCGTCCCAAAATCTAGGACGAATATATGGATTCATCCTAGAATTTGGGACAAATTTAGAGATTCATCCCAGATTCTGGGATGAATTTTAGGACGAAAATTAATTTATCGCAATATTATCCTTTCACAGTATTTTTAATAAATTGGCAACGAATTATTTTCGTGGCCAAATTTATTCCTAAATCTAAAAAATTTGACCAAATTTTATTTGTTTCCACAATTTATCGTGTTAATACAATACAACACACTTGTTTACAATAGAAACATACTTACTACACAGCCAATTTAGCATATCACACATCCTAATTAACATTTCACACATCAAATAAATCTACAAAATGGTATCAAATCTTAAACTAACATATCAAATACATACAAGTTCATACAACAAAAAGTTCCATACCACAAAGTTTGTTGTACCATACAACAAAGTACCATAAAAATCCATACAGGTCATGATAAAATACACATCCAACAATTTAAGTTCACAATGAACTACACAAAAAAAACTTAAACTAACAAACTTCTTATCAATCTAATCTTCTTTTCCTGCATCAAAACAAACAAACAAACAAACAAACAAAAATTTCATTTCTAACTAGAAAGATATTTACTTAAACTAACAAGAAAAATAATTATAATATGCAGAAACAAGTATGACATTCACAAGAGATATTGAAATAAACAAACAAACAAAACATTTCATTTCTAACAAGATTACTTAAACTAACAAGAAAAATAATTGTAATATATAGAATATAGATATGTGCAATAAATTCCTTATGTTTGTAAAAAACTTAATACTTACCTTCTCCTCCGACATAGATTTCGCCAAACAAACTCTGTTCAAAACAAATAAACAATATTAATAAAAAGATAAAAAATTGAAAAGTTCACAATCGATATACTCAATATTACTAGTTGTAAAATTCAAAACAAAGCAAGAGAAATTTATGTTCTTCAAAGTATAAAGGCATGCCAACTTAATCACCTGAAATTAAACACAAGATCTAAAACAAAGCAAGAAAAACTTAAAAGAGCAAATTCCACTAGTCCTCCAATTATGTTCAATATTATTTCAACCATAAAGGATAGATACCACTACATCTCACAAACGAAACAGAAGAAAAAGAGTTATCCCAAGCAAAACTTCAAAGATAATGTAAATCACAAGATAACAATAATGTGTATTTAACAAGAACCTATATATGTTTAATCCACTTGAAATTTTTTATTTATAAAAGATAAACTCCAATAGTACTCATCCAAGTATGTTTTCTATTGTTTTGACCAAAAAAGATTGAGACCACTTCATGGTATCCGCATCACAGAAGATAAAGAGTTACTCCAAACAAAATTTCTATGTTTAGTCCACTTGTGAAATTTAATTTTACTAGAGCTTAAACATTCAGAAATGTAGCCAAGGAAAAGTTTTAAAGTAAGCAGACTCAAAATATTTGCATGCTAAGATCCTTTAAGTATCTAGAAAAGCACAAGAATATAAGTTAAAATGTTAGGATATATGAATGCAATTTATTTAAAGTACAAACCTTATCATCTTCTCAACTTGTTTTGCGACATTATATTCCAAATCTGCATACTTTTGTTTCGCTTGTCCAGATTTAGCTAACTTTTTGGATTCCAAAATGCTTGGAAGAAGATAAAGCTGATAATCTTCATGTAATAGATCATACTGTATGAAAAATGTTAAAATCTGCTTAGAAATTTTAACAAAAATACACTATAGTACAACGCTTACCTACCTCATCTCTAAACAAAGTTTGAACCAAATGTTCCTTCAATACTACCTGAAACAAAAATGATGGTATTTGTTAAGAAAAGGGAAGAGAACATTTATTTTGAACTTGTTTGAACTTGGATGCACTGATAAAAAACTATAATGATAATAATTAAAGAAAAATAACTTTCTCATTAAGGCGGGTAAGGTACATCAAAGTTCAACTTAAACAAGAAGGATTATGACACTCATAATCAACATCTCACTAACCCCTATTCACTTAATCCCTCAATCCCATTGTTAACATCAAATTACCCTACCCCATATCAACAACCACATTCCAATTTCAGATTCTACTCAGTAACAGTAGGTTAATTAACTTGTACCAAAAACTTAGGTAAGACAATTTGTTACCCTGTCCGCTAGCTCCTCCTCCGGCGGTGGTGGAATCCTCACGGCAGGTGACTGGTGATGAGATCAAATGAGGGATGCTGGTGGTCGCGAAGCTGGCCACGGTTGTGGCTGGCCGTGGTGGCTGCGGCTGCCGAAGAAGAGAAGGATCGGCTCTGGGAGGAAGAACAGGCAGCGATGACTTCGCTTATGGCAGCAGCAGTAGCTGCACGGGGACGCAAGCGTGGGGAAAGAAACAAACGCAGATCTCCGGCGTCGTCTCAGCCCTTCCGGTGACGGCGATGCCAAGTAGAGGATGCTGTGGCGGCCGATTATTCGCTGTGAAGGCCCTGGGAAATAGACGCGGATGTCATCAATGTTATCCGACAGCTTCTTGCTCGTGGCCGGAGAGGGCTGGCGACGAAGAGGCGGTTGTCGCTCGAGACTAGGGCACGAGAGGGCGTCGACTTCGGGCTTCCCGCACCGAAATCTTCGACAAAGGGGAGGCAAGGGTGACCGGAAAGGGGCCGGCGGCAACCAGCATCCCGCTGTCGGTGGTTGACGGCGATGAAGAGGAGAAGAAGGGAGAGGGGTGGCGCGGTGGATCGGGGGAAGTGGGAGAAGAATCGGCGAAACAGCGAGGTGAGGAGAAAATAACATAGGTTAAATAATTATATTGGATTCTGGACGAATCCAGATTCGTCCAGATTTAATTTTTTTTAATAAAATAATTGAAAGATTTAAAAATAGATTTAAAGATATGAGAATTTTAATGAAACAAGTAATTAAATTTTAAAACGAAGTTAGAAATTCATCCCTACTAATATGAGATGAAAACTGAAGTTTGTCACGAAATTTTAAATTAGTCTTTAATTTTTTTTTTTTAGACTTTTGAAAATTAGAAGACGATCCTAAAGAGGTCAGAATGACACGAAACAAGTTTCTATGGGCTTCTATCGATCTCCTGATTTTATTAGTAGGGTCAAACATATTAGTAGAGTCAAACATATTTAATTTTTATTCCAAAAACTTATAAACGTCAGTGTATTTGTATAAAATTATATTTGACCATACTAACAAGACCAAGAGATCGATATGAGCCCATAGAAACTTGTTTCGTGTCATTCCGAGCTCTCTAGGGTCATCTTCCAATTTTTATAAGTCTAACCCTTAAAAAAATAATTAGGGACGAATTTGAAATTCCGTCCCTAAATTTTGAGACGAACTTAAGAGTTCGTCCCAAATTAGGGACGAATTTCTAAGTTAGTTGCACAATTTATTTTTTTTTTAAAATCAAAATAAATACGTATAAAATGCAGAAGGTGGACCAAGAGAGCCCGGATTCGCACGAAACAAGTTCCTATGGGTTCGTATCGATCTCCCGATCACAATAATAGGCTCAAACATTTTTTTCACACAATACATTTAGATGAGTGATTTTTGGATATCAAAATCACCTAACCATTTCAAACTCTAACTCTTTTTAAGCCAAGTCTTAAGGTTTATAGACTCCGTCCAATTATTATTACGATTAAAATTTTTTATAAAATGTTTGAGGCTATCATTGTGATCGGGAGATCGATACGAACCCATAGGAACTTATTTCATGCAATTCCAAACTCTCTAGGTCCACCTTCCGTATTTATACGCATTTATTTTGATTTTTGAAAAAATTAAATTTTGCAACGAACTTAGAAATTCGTCCCTAATTTGGGACGAACTCTGAAGTTCGTCGCAAAATTTAGGGACGAAATTTCAAATTCGTCCCTAATTGATTTTTTTTAATGTTAGACTTTAAAAATTAGAAGATGAACCTAGAGAGCTCGAAATGACACGAAATAAGTTTCTATGGGCTCGTATCGATCTCCTGATCTTATTAGTAGGGTCAAATATATTTTTATACAAATACACTAACGTTTATAAATTTTTTACCCCGAACGAGTAATAAATATTTAATTCTTGTTCCAAAAATTTATAAATGTCAGTATATTTATATAAAAATATGTTTGACCCTACAAATAAGACCAAGAGATCGATACGAGCTCATAGAAACTTGTTTCGTATCATTCCGAGCTCTCTAGGGTCATCTTCTAATTTTTAAAAGTCTAACGTTAAAAAACATCAATTAGGGACGAATTTAAAATTTCGTCCCTAAATTTTGCGACGAACTTCAGAGTTCGTCCCAGATTAGGGACGAATTTCTAAGTTCGTTGCAAA
>JBBMJZ010000060.1:4274209-4286937 GCA_037833815.1 Zingiber zerumbet
ATAAAATTATAATATTTTTATTAAAATTTATAATTTTATTCTAATAAATAAATTTAATATATTTTATCAATATTTTTTCTACTTATAAGTAGAGTGTAGAATTTAGAAATTCAATATCAAAACTATCATTTTTTTTATTTAAAAGTTTATTCATGGGCTTAACGAACGTGTTCACGAGCTAACGAACCGAGCATTGCGAAGCTTGAGCTTGGTTTGTTTATCTTAACGAACCTTATTAAACGAGCTCAAACGAGTTTTTATCGAATCGAGTTTCGAATAGCTCACGAGCGGCTTAGTTCATTTACATCCCTAGACTCGTTCAAGTGTTTCGCCATAGCGAGATAACTCATAGGTGGCCTTGCTTGTGATCAATAATGACCTCATGGCCAAGGGCGGCCTTATGGGAGCACCTTCCTTTCTTGTGGCCGCTAGGTTTTTTTTGGTAAAAAAAAAAAATGCCGCTCATTTAATTAAAAAAATGATGAGCAGGTAATATCAATCTGGGTCGATTGATCAGGTCTTATAAGAATTTTTCATCGAAGAATGATAGATTAGGTTCGCATTAAAAAAAAAACCAAAAAGACATGGCTTGATGTTTTATATCAAAATTATTTTTTCACATGAGAATTGACTATTTGATTTTAATACAATTAGTATACATAAAATATTATTATATTAAAATAATATTTATCAACTTATAAAAAGTACTTAAATTTAATTAAATTACTTTAAATAGGTTGAAATTATTTTAAAATACTTAGAACAAGTCATACTACAACAATATTATATTAATTATTACATATTATAATAACTGCTAGGTGTAATAACTAGTAGTAATTATTATAATAGAGTTCTTAGGGCATAGCACAGATGGAAAGTATATGGTTATGTGATCAAGAGGTCCAGGGGTCAATCCTTGGGGTGTCATTGCTTTACCTCCCTCCATATCTGTGAGACCCCCTCTAGGGGGATGCTGATGTGACGGTTCTATATTTTTTTAGTAGTAATTGCTATAATAATATTGTAGGTAAGATATAATTTTGTAGTTGCTAGTACAGTTACCATAAGTTGTAGTAGCCACTACAATCGTGTCAAAAATTTCATATCAAGGGGATGAAAGATATATGTTAACATTGAGGGTAAGGGCAGAACCCATGTTTTAGAGTTGAGAGAGAGGAGGAGGAGGGGGCTAAACGACACTGATAATTTGTTTTATTATTATTATTTTTTGAAGGTTGGGTGGTTACGAATTAGGGTTTGGTTTGAAATGAGAAAGAGGAAAAAGGAGGTAATATCAATCTGGGACAATTGATTAGGTCTTTTAAGAATTTTTCATCAAAAAATTATAAATTAGGTCCTCCTTAAGTAAAAATTCAAAAAGACATGACTTGATGTTTTATATCAAAATTATTTTTTTCACATGAAAAATTGACTATTTGATTTTAAGATAATTACTGTACATAAAATATTATTATATATAAAAAATATTTGTCAATTTATCAAAATTACTTAAATTTAATTAAATTACTTTAAATGGGTTGAAATTATTTTAAAATACTTAAAACAAGCTATAATACTACCAATATTAAATATTACATATTATAATAACTACCAGGTGTAGTAACTAGTAGCTAGTTATTGTTATAATAGTGTAAGATATGTCCCAGGGCGTAATATAGACAATAGGCGCATGATATCTCTGGTGTAATGGTCAGAGGTCGATTTTCAAGAACTGACGACCTAGGGTTTTTACCCCACCATACGCCTATAGCCTGTGTACCTGCATGTACCTCCCTCTATATCCGTGGTGCTGACACTAGGGGAGCCGCTAAGGTAGTAGATCTACCTTATAATAGCGTAACATACAATTGTAGTTGCTAGTGTAGTTATTATAAGTTGTAGCAATAGGTACTGAGATGGAGTTAGGAATTTCATATTAAGGGGATAGAAGATGTGTCTTGACATTGAGGGCAAGGGCAGAACCAGATTTTTTTTTTTAAAGGGGGGGGGGGGGTGAACTATACCGATAATTTTTTTTTAGAGGTTGGGTAGTTACGGATTAGGGTTTGGTTTGAAATGGGAAAGAGGAAAAAGGAGGAGGAAGAGAGAGAAGAAAGGGAAAATGAGAAAATTTGGGAGGGAAATCACTTGAAGGCTAGCCTTCCACCTTGTAAAAAGGTTATCTTTTTAATATCTTTTACTGGAATGACGTTGTTCCACCGAAGGGTATTAAAAAAATAAAAGCCACTAATTTTTCATAGCTTTCAAAAAAAAACTCTTCTTCTCCAGTAGTTGGGTAGCCAGAGAAGAAGATTGGAGGTTACAAAAGTAGCCTTCACAGTTAGGAACTGCCATATTAGATGGTTCCAATGGATTTTAGCCCCCATGTAGTTCCATCACTGGTTGAGGGGGAAGACCATTTTGCCATCACCCCCTTGGCTTCGTATTTGATAATAGCTTCTATAAATACTGAAAGTAAAGATATATTCAGAATAAAATACGTTGGATTTTCGTTACTGACAAGAGGGGGGAGGGTGAATTGCCTGAAATTTAAATTAACACTTTCTTTTGTTATTGTTCTTAGCAAAGACAAACACATATTATTTAATCAAAATAAACATAAATAAAAGTAAGAGATAAGAATATTTTACTTGGTTTGCAACCGGGGAGGTTATTAGTCCAAGACAATAGAAGCTCACTAAAATTCTCATTCGATGTAGGCGGAGAAGCCTCTTACAAGATTTGAAGTATGAACACTTAAAACAAGAAATGAAATCAATTATAGCGTGTGTTATTTTTAACTTCAAAGATCAGAGCTCTATTTATAGCTTATTGGTCGAACTAGTCATTTGATGACATGGCAACTCTCGGGCGCTTGGACCCGGTCTTGGCGCATGGATGTGATCGCCTCAATCCACTGTGTAACAGCTCTTCGTCAATGACTTATCGACTTCCGGATGCTTGGACCTCGTTCGGGCTCCTAGAATCTGCTGACATGACTCCATCTCTAATCCTCTTCGCAACGGGTCGCCAAAGTGACTAGGACATCCCGGGCGCTTGTATCTGGTCAAGGTGCCTAGAGTCCGGTTACCTAGACCTGATCCAGGTGCCTGGACAGAGTCAACTCAAATTGACTTGTCTAGCTGCTTGGGTGATCTTACAGCCATCCAGAGTTAAGCTCACCTGAACTCATCTCCTGCATTCTCTTCGAGCAATCTTCCTCCTAGCTTCTCGTCCCTCAGAAGCGTCCCACGCATCCTTCTTGTCCGCTGTTGTACTCTTCCGTAGCTTCTCGTCCCTCGGATGCACTGAACTCGTCGACTCGCTTCCCGTGCCATCTTTTTCACTAGCTGCATCTTTCGTTCGACTTCTGGTGTTCCTAAGTCCCTACACACTTAGACACAAAATATCAACTTACAAAACTTAACTTAATTCGGTTGATCACATCAAAACTCACCTAGGATACTTATAATCTCTCCCTTTTTAATGTACATCAACCCAAGTTAAGTTAGGATTAAACCACAAATAATAAAATAATTTAACTAAATTAATTTACAATTATTCTAATTAAAAAATTGTAATCAGGTTAAAGAATATTAAATTATATACACCCCTTTAATTTAATCCCTAATTTTATCTCCATTTGATCACATCAAAACAACGTTAGGAAAAATTGAAAAATAGTTTAAAAAAATATTGAGATTTTTTAGGGGTTTAAAACACAATTTCTAGTGATTTACCTTTTTACAAAAACTAATTTCCAAACGAAATAAATTTTATCAATTAATTCATAATTTTGGCAACAATAATTTAAAAATTATTTTAAAGTCTCAAAAAATCTTTAAAATGTTTGAAAATTATAATCAAAAGTATTAAAAACATGATAAAAATTTTATGGATTGAATATGTTTATTTGAATGACAATAAATATTTTTAACAGATAAACTTATTTTCAAAATTAAAATATTTAAAAATAGTTTTTGAGTTCTAAAATTTTGGATAATTTTTCTACTCATTCAAAATACAATGATGATTATCTAAAAAAATTAGATTTTTCAAAATTAATCTTAAAAAAATTTTAAATTTTAAAATTTAGCTTTTTGATAAAAAAATTCATAAAAAATTAATTGCTAGCGAAAAATTCTGAAAATTTTTATACTACCAGTTAATTAATTTGTGCATCACAAATAAAAATTTTAATTGAAAATATGAAAAGTAGGTATATGAACTAATTAATTGTGTAAGCAATGTTAAAAATTAAAGCAAATTAAAATTAAGCATGTATAAAAATTAATTTTAATCAAACTAAGCATGATTTATGAATCTAAAATAAATTTTTACCTACTAGATTAGCAAGATAACTTTTAGAATATATTTTTATATCATTTTTCTAATTTGGTCCTTGTAAAATCTAAAATATCAATTAAGGTCTTGAAAATTTTTAAACTTATGAACATTTGAATATACATAATTCTTCTCTAATATTTTTATTTGATCTTTTAATTTATCATTTTTAATTTTCAGTCTATCATAATCTTCTAATAAGCATGCTTTTGCAAAGGTAACATTTAATTCAGTATTTTCTCTTTTTAATAGTTCAAGCTTTATTTTTAATTTGTATGAACCTCTCGAAAATATTTTTATGAATTCATATAATTTTTGGGGAGATAAGGATCGTACCTCACTTATCGTATTGTTCTTTTAGAGTGATGTTCTGACTCAGCTCCTTTCTTAGTCCTGCACATCTAGATTTATGAAGTTCTAATGTAGAAAATAAGCTTTCTAATGTACTTACCTCTAGATCCTTAGAGATGTAGTAAAAGTTGATTATTGATATCCAATCCAGGGTCCTCGGGAAAGCATTAAGAGTATACCTTATGAATTCTCTATTCGTTACTATTTTTCCAAGATTTGTGAGTCCGACGATCAACTCCTTCAGTTTAGTGTGTAGTTGAGTGATCGACTCTCCCTCTTTCAGCCGGAGGTTTATTAGTTGATTCTGGAGCAAGTCTCGTCTTGCGAGTTTGACCTCCAAGATTCCTTCATGTAGCTCTAGGAACTTCTCCTAGAGTTCTTTCATCGAGTCGTAGCTGCCGATCCAATTGATTTCTTGGGATGGAAGAATGCTTAGCAAGTGGAATTCAGCTCTCCCATTTGCCATGAAGTCATTCTTCTCCTTGTTTTACAAATGCTCTTCCTTTTCTTCTCCATGTTGGTCTTTGGGTACTACAAAATAATATTTGATTATTAAAAGAATGTCAAAATTAGTTTTAAAAAATACCCCCATCCGACATTTCTAGAATGCAAACTCCCCCTCAAACTTGGCAGGTAGATGCTATTGGATTGAAATGCACGTGAGAGGGGGGTGAATCATGTGGTTTTTTAAAAAATTTCTTTTACTTTTAAAAATAAAGTAAATGTAGCAGAAATAAGAATAAACATGATTCAGTTTTACTTAGTTCGGAGCATTTGACGACTCTTACTCTAAGACCCAGGTCTCGTAGACCTATCGATAGGTAATCCACTAAAAACCTCTTTAGGAACCACCGGAAGAGGGGATCGAGTACAGAAAGAATCAGAAGAGTGTAACAAGCTACACTTTCCATTTAAAGTAATTAAGAACTGAATTAACACTTTGTTACCAAATACTTTCTTTAGACGGTCATCTCGAGCTCGGTGTTTGGACGGCTTCTCGGCGGCAGTCAGGCATAGTAGAGTCTTAGCAGAGTAGCAACAGGAAGCCAGAGCAGATAGAAAACTAATCGGGTGAGTAGAAACTCGTATAGAAGTTGATTATGAAAGCTTGGTCGAGATCCCCTTTTATGGAGGGTGGAAGGCATCTTTCATAGCCTTGACGGCCCCTTCCATAGGCAAAATTCTATCCCAAAATCACTGCTCCTTATCTACGACGAGCTCTAAATTTTATCCATTGGAAGACGCCTTTTCATAGCATCGAAGGTGCCTTCCATGACCAGTATGAAGGCGTCTTCCAACGCTTGAAGGTACTTCGGGTACAGTTCACCTGAAACCTTTTTGCTCCTTTTGCCCTGCCAGTTAGGTTAGTCTAACACGATAATATCTAACCTGTAAAAAATAATAATAATAAGATTAATTTATTACTTAGACCATGTTCTTCAGACCAGGATCTAATTAGAGTCTCAATTTAGGTTTTTGAAATGGACCTAATTAATTAAACCGATGCCTACTGTCCCTTCAACCGGGGCGCGTCCTTATTTAGTCACTCTACACTAGTGACTTACATCTACTTATCATGTGTCAAGTTATCTCCTTGACGTCAATTTGACCACCAGGTCTTCCTGCCAGAATCACACATCCGAACTTTGCCACTCAGGAATTGTAGATCCCGACTGGACTTCCTGCTTGGTGTCAGGTCCTCTTGACCTATTAAGTTAGTCAACCTGGCACACTCAGTAACAAGGTTAGATAATGATAATACCTAACTTAACTCACTTGTCATTTATCAAAATATGAGTTAGACCGTTAGTACAAATTGCACCAACAGATGCTTGGTCCCACCATCGTCTCCTTACTTTAGTAGGACATTAGTCCTTCTAGAGCAGTCTGGCTCTGATACCAATTGTTAGACTCTTGTTGACCGGCAAGAGGAGGATGACTTGCTTGAAATTTAAATTAATACTCTCTTTTACTATCATTCTTAGCAAAAATAAACACATATTAGTTAATTAAAATAAGCATAAATAAATGTAAGAGACAAGAATATTTTACTTAGTTTGCAACCGAGGAGGTTGCTAGTCTAAGGTAGTAGAAGCTCACTAAAATTCTCCTTTAATGTAGGCAAAGAAGTCTCTTATAGAATTTGAAGTGTGAACACTTAAAACAAGAAACAAAATCAATTACAACATGTGTGTTGTTTTTAACTTCTAAGACCATGGCTCTATTTATAGCCTACTAGTCGAACTAGCCATTCGATAACGTGATAACTCCCAGGAGTCTGGATTTGGTCCGGGTGCTTGGACCTAGTCCGGATGCTTGGAGTCTATTGATGTGGACTCCAGCTCTAATCCTCTTCCCAAAGGGTCGCTGACGTGGCTAGGACATCCTGGGTGCCTGGACCTGGTTCGGGTGCTTAGACTTGGACCATATTCCTGGATAGAGTCAACTTAAGTTGACTTGTCAGATCACTTGGGTGATCTTCCAGCCATCCATAGTTGAGCTCATTCGAACCCAACTTCGGCCTTCTCCTCGAGTAGTCTTCCTCCCAACTTCTCGTCACTCAAAAATGCCACGCGCATTCTTCTCATCTACCGGTATACTCTTCTATAGCTCCTCGTTCCTTGGATACACCAAGCCTGTCGAGTCACTTCCCGTGTCATCCTTCTCGCTAGTTACATCTTCCGCTTAACTTCTTATGTTCTTAAGTCCCTACACACTTAGACACAAGTCATCAAATCATAGAACCTAACTTAACTTGGTTGATTATATTAAAATTCATCCGAGATACTTATAAAATATACTAAGGCTCTTTGGATTTTTACCTCCCCCCCTCCTTTAAATTAAGCATAAAAATTATTTCGGCTCTTATCCATTAATCTTCCCAGTAAACCAAAAAGAGAGTCTTGACTTAGATAAAAAAAACTCCTCCATGAGCATTTTAACTTGAATAAAATAAAACACAAACTAAATGATTAAAACATTAATGGAATGATCGATCTATCTATTATACCATGGACCATGCCAATCGAGCAAGCTCTAGACCACCAAAGATTCCCTCCAAATTCCACCCATACCATCACGGATAGAGTTAATTATTTTCCTTAATCTCATGATTTCTAAGAACAAATAAAGAAATCCAAAGAGATAAACAATAAACCTAATCAAGATCTAGTCATGTCGTAGATATGGTATTACATAAGAAAGCATAATGGACAAGGAACCTGATTGAAGAGCCATGTCTTTATTTTTAGCATCGTCGGCTTGATCCCTGTGGAAGAAGATGCAACAGAAAGGAAGGTCTTCTAAGGGGCTTAGGGGATGACGACACTTACTAGCTCTAGGTTAATGGGGAACCAAAAGTTTTGTCAAGATTACCCTAAGCTCTTGAGGACCTCCTCTTTATATAGGAATCTAATTCATTATCAGCCCATAGACAATAACAGATTGAGCTAAAAGGTTCTACATATTAAACCCACAACCAATAACTCGAAACCTAAGGACTTTAAGTTAGATCACTTAATGGGTTTCAGTATCGCAAGTCTCTTAAATCACATGTGAGGCCACCTTAAGGGATATTAAATTCAATAATCTCTCACTTAGGCTATATGTGATTATAGACAACACGTGAATGTAACTTTAGTTGATATTATACTATACGGGTACAAGATACTCCTATAAACAACCTGGTCTATTAACTTCATTGGTATAAGACTAAAGAAGTCATAACTACTGTATATAATCATAACAAACCCTAATAATAATCATAATACCAATGTTATTAATGTCATAGGTTAAGATGTGGATGTGTAGAGTAGAAATTACATGAAATGTAATTAATACATGTCAATTTCTAATTGGTCATAAGTGACCCAAAATGGTCTGATCATATTTGTAAATATCGTATGCTAAACTGTAATAGAAAATCATGATCTAAACCTTATGATTCCTAAATATAATCTATATCATATTTACAAACACCAAATGCTTACCAATAACAGTAAATCATGATATTGTATTTCAGAGTGTGCAACAAACAAATAAAATCCTATGCATGTTTTGAACTCTAAGTACATACAATAATTAAAATAAAATATTTATCTTTATTATCAAATATAGAGAAATAAAATAAATACAGACTCTCACTAGATGAGTTCTTTTTTCATAAGAAAGACTCTCAAATCCATAATATACGCATGAAATACTTTAGGCACCAAGCCTTTGGTGAGTGGATCGGCCAATATGGAATTTGTGCTGATGTGCTCTACTATGATCTGACAACTCTAAATTGTTTCTTTAACCGCTAGAAACTTGATGTCGATATGCTTGGACTTCGACAAACTATGGTTCTTCTTGTTATAAAGTTCTATGACTTTATTATTACGGTAGATCCTCAGTGACCTATCAATGCCATCAATGATCTGCAATGTTATGATAAAGTTCCATAGCCAAATCTCATGATTGGATGCTTCATAACATGCTACCAACTTTGTCTCCATAGTAGAAGTGTCTACTGGCATCTGCTTGATGCTCTTCTAAAATATAGCCCCTCCAACAAGCATAAAAATATGGCCTAAAGTGGACCTCTTACTATCCAAGCATCTAACAAAATTAGAGTCTGAATATCCAATCACCTCAAGATGATCTGATCTCTGATACGTGAGCATATGCTCTTTAGTTCTTTACAAATATCACATCACTCTCTTTATTGCTTCCAGTGTGATGGTCATGGGTTACTAACATATCTTCTTAACATCCTCACTATAAATGTTATATCTGGAAGCTCGCTCTCGGATCTGGAATTGAAGAACGGAAACTCGGCTGCGGAGAAAATGGACAGTGGTAAAAGTCGCGACGCCGAGCTTCAGTACTGTAGTTTCTCACGCGGCCTTTTAAACCTCCTCAGTTCAGATCCAACGACCGAGAATCATCTAAGCTTGATCAACGGTGGAAAATGCCTCAAATCTGGATCCAAGTGTACTGATCTTCATCTACGGTCCAGATCTGCTCTCCCTTAGGTCGGATGAGCCGGATCTTCAACGGATGGCCCAGATCTGCTTGATCTTCAATGGACGGTCCTAATCAATCCAAGGCTTGATCGCTTCATTTAACCCTAGATTTGAGCCCGAGTGTAACCTGATCTGATCGGGTCCATGACCCTTTTGATGCCTACAAAATAATAACAAATATCAGCATCAAAATAACATGAAAATAGGTTAATTTATAATAAAGTCCAAAATCACATGTAATTATGAATTATGATGTAAATATGGATTTTATCTATGAAAAGGATAACTAAAAACATGCATTATGATTCAAAATAACATAGCAAAATCATGGTTATCAATATGCTCTTTAGTTCTTTACAAATATCACATCACTCTCTTTACTGCTTCCAGTGTGATGGTCCTGGGTTACTAACATATCTTCTTAACATCCTCACTATAAATGTTATATCTGGTTGAATATAAACTTGTGTATACATGAGACTTCCTACTATTGACGCATATGAGAATTGTTCCATCTCCTTTATTTTATGTTCAAGCCATGGACACTTCTACAAGCTGAACTTGTCACCTCTTGACACAAAGGTGTCACCAGGTGTACAATTTTGTATACCATACCTTATAAGTACCTGATCCTGTCCGAAGGCGATGAGATGGTGCGCTGGCTCCAATAGGTGGTAGCTCAACATACAATAAGCTTCTCGAGATCTAAAGGAAACTCCTCAACGATCCTGTGCACAGTCAAATGAGCCAACAAAGAGTTAGTGACCTAAGTTCCGGGTGGGAATCCGTAGCTAGGTCCTCTGACGCTCAAGTCAGTCTCCTCGCTTGAAGTTGGAAGAAGAACAATAACAGAAAAATCCAAGTGATACGGGTTATGGTGAGCAAGCCCTTCAAGTGACGTGGAAGCCAAAGTCAAGAGGATAGGGTGGCACCCAAACCTGGTTGAAGATAAGGATCTCTGCATATGCCCGGATGGGAAAGACCAGCCAGGCCCATAGATGCCTAATCGTATCCAGTCTATAACATATGATCGACCGGGCGAAGGCTGACCGAATACAAGGCTCTCTGCATATGCTTAGACGGGAAAGATCGACCGAGTCCAAAGATTCTTAACCTTATCCAGTCTATAACATATGATCAGCCAGGAGAAGGCCGACCAAATACAAGACACTCTGTATAGTATATGCCCAGACGGAAAAGACGGGTTGGGCCCAGAGATGCTTAGCCATATCAAGTATGTATAATACAAAGGGCACGTAAAGGTTGACCTACCGAGAGACTTAGTGCATGTGCCCGGACGGACATAAATCTGGTTGAGACAAAAGGCATCCAGCCTTGTCAATTCTTTAATATACGAAGGGCCGAAGGGAGACCAATCGAATGTGGGGTTCTCTATATATGCCCGACCGGGAAAGGTTGACTGGGTCTAAAGACGCTTAACTTGGTCATGCTCCTAAGATACGAGCGGTTAGATAAGGGCCGATTAAATATAATGTTCTCTGTATGCACTCAAGCAGGCAAAGACTGGCTGGGCTCAATAACACTTATCCTTATAACATCATAACATCTCATGTAGAGAGTCAGATAGATAAGTGGATGGTCAAGTTTAATGTTCTGGAGCTTGGTAATCTTCATGTGCCTAATTAAATTCAAGGTTGCTCAAATACAGATGCATAACACATTTATATGAAGCTTTAGATATATTCATAATAGATAATGTATCAACTCAAGTCGGCCAGATTAATGACCGACTAAAATATATTCAACAGAAGGTATGCTCAATATATGACAGACTTAATGACCGGCTAGGATATATTTAATAGAAGGTATTCTCAATATACGACCGACTTAATGAATGTCCAAGATATATTCAACAGAAGATATTCTCAATATACAACCGACTTAATAACCAGCTGAGATATATTCAATAGAGGGTATTCTTAATATACGATCGGCTTAATGACCAGTCAAAATATATTTAACAGATAAGTAGTCATCAACCTTATGAAAGCCTGGTGAGCTTGGAGGAAAATATTCTCTCAAAGCTTCCTCATTAATTAATCAGTTACAACAATACACTCCTTTAAATATTTCATTAAGGGTCCAAATTATAAACGGTAAAGGAGATACATCTGGGGTAGAGAAAATATTCCTCGGATAATTATTGCATGACATCTAAGTTGTACTTCTCTTATCTTCTACCAAACTCTAACAAACCGGGAACCACCTCACGATCGCGGAGGTTATGTAAGGTGGTATAAAAAGGGGAATCCTCTCCACTGGTAAGGTATGCAAACACAAACATTTACATCTGAAGCCCTACTTTCTTGCATTCTTCCATTACTATTCTTCTTCCACCTTCGAGCGAGAAAACTTACTTGAATGTCAGAGGGCCTAGCCAGGGATTTCCACCCCGGACTTAGATCACTAACGCTTTATTGACTCGTCTGACTGTGCCCAGGATCATTGAGGAGTTTCCTTCATATCTCAATAAGCTTATTGTATGTCATGCAACCACTTATCAGAGCCAGTGCATCATCTCATCGCTTTCAGATAAAATTAAATTTGGCACCATCTGTGGGAACTTTCTCTTGGATCTGTAGTTTTGCGATGGAAGAAACTGGAAAACTCAATACCGTCACCTTGACGCAGGAAGATCTGGAGTTGCTCATCAACGCCTGAGCACAAAAATTGCTTCAATAGTAACAACAAGCTAACACTCGTGTTATGTTGCCACCACCAAATTCAAAAGCGTCAACAACTGCTCATCAGAGGGAGAGAGGTGTTGGATCGAGATGCGCTAGAGGGGGGGGGGTGAATAGCGCTCGTGGCTATTTCGTTTTTCGGAATCGTAAATCGTACGTTTAAATGCAGCGGAAATTAAAAGCACAAACAGAAGACACAATCAATTTACTTCGTTCAGAGTCTAGCTCGGCTCCTACTCGAAGGCCCGCGATCCTTGATCGCTTTCCGTGGGCAACAACTATATCACGTAAATCTTTACAAGTAGATGAATACAGAAATTAG
>JBBMJZ010000060.1:4297763-4310450 GCA_037833815.1 Zingiber zerumbet
AGCTATAGGGTGCAAGTGGATATTCAAGAAGAAAGAAGCAATGTCAGAGGGAGAAGAAGTGAAGTTCAAGGCTCGGTTGGTAGCAAAGGGGTATTCACAGAGAAAGGGGATTGACTATGAAGAAATTTTCTCTCCAGTGGTAAGACATACGTCAATTAAAGAGGTGTTGGCTTTGGTGGCACATCACAATTTGCAGCTAAAGCAAATGGATGTGAAGACAACATTTTTTCATGGAAATTTGGAGGAGCAGATTTTTATATCACAACCTGAGGGATTTAGTCAGCTCGGGCAAGAGCGGTTGGATTGTAAGTTGAAGAAATCACCCTATGGATTAAAACAATCTCCTAGGCAATGGTACAAATGTTTTTATTCATACATGATTCAAAACAGATATAGAAGATATGAGTATGATTACTGTATATATGTGAAGAGTCTTAAAGATGAATCACTGATTTTCTTACTACTATACGTAGATGGCATGCTCATTGTTGTAAAGAAAATGAAAGAGGTCAACAAATTAAAGAAGCTACTAAGGAATTTAACATAAAAAATTTAGGAGAGACCAAGAAGATTCTTAAGATGGAGATTCACAAGGATAAAGCTACAGGGAGATTATGGTTGTCTCAACATAGCAATATGAAGAAGGTGTTGGATAAGTTCAATATGAAGAATGTAAAGTTGGTGAGCACACCTCTGACGCATCACTTCAAGTTATCCAGTACACAGTGTCCAAATATGGATGACGAGAACCAAGAGATGTCAAAGGTTCCTTATACAGTGCAATTGGTTGTCTGATGTATGTCATGGTTAACACGAGACCATATTTGACGCAAGCAGTTAGTATGGTGAGCAAGTTTTTCTCAAATCCTGGTCAACCACATTGGGATGCAGTGAAGTGGATTTTCAGATACTTGAGAAATACAATTGATTATGACAGCATATTTAGAAGATTCTTGAGTTGTTGGGTACGTAATGCAGACTATGCAGGAGATTTAGATGACAAGATGTCTACTATAAGATACGTGTTCACTGTGGTAGGAGGGCCTATCTATTGGAAATCTATGATACTATCAATTGTTGCATTGACTACTACGAGTCAAAGTACATGGCAGCTGCTGAAGCAGCGATGGAAGTTTTATGGCTTACAGAGTTGGTCATCAAACTGGGCGTTCAGTAAGGTGAAGTAAATTTGTTATGTGATAGTCAGAATGCTATCTATTTGTCGAAAAATCAGGTGTATCATGCGAAAATCAAGCACATTGATGTGAGGTTTTACAAGATCAAAGAGTTGATTGCTTCCGGGGAAATTTAACTTGAGAAGGTTCACACTGCAGATAATGTTATAGACATGTTGACAAAGCACCACAGAGAAGTTTAAACATTGCTTGAACTTAATCCATATATCAAGATGCTAGATGAAGGAAGCCCAGACCGAGGATCTAGGTGGAGTTTTGTTTAAATATTTGTGTTCTTCGAATGGGTGAATATTCGCCAAGGTGGAGATTATTGACGGGTAACTTATATTTGGATGAAGGCTAATACGAGGGATGCCATAGAAGAAAAATTTATTAAGATTTTTTTTTTTTAACAGGATTCTATTACAGTTTTTTATAAAAGGATTCTGTTACAATTTTTCATAACAGAATTATGTTGCAATTTTTTATAATAGAAATTTGTTATGATTTTATCGAGTTTGGAATTTAGGTAATATTTATAGAGATTATTGTAAACCTATTGGATTATGAGAATCATTGAATGCAATTCTTTTGAGTAGAGAACATTTTAATAAAACTCTGGCCATTTTTGTGGAGTAGTACGTTGCCAAACTACGGTAACTCTTCTCCTTTCTCGTGTTTGCTCCTTTTATGCGTATTTGTCTTATTGCTCTGTGCGATTTCTCTTTCTCTCTTACTCTTCTTACGGATTAGAGGTTCTGAGGTGTTGCCCCCTCTTTGTGTAATAGAAACTATGTTGAACAAAGCTGGTGCTGCAATTGTTGTTTGTGATTGAAAACGACCAGAAATTGTGTCAACTCTTATGGAGTAGAGTTTCCTTAATGAGAAAGAGTATGTAAGTGTGGAATTTTAAGTTTCAGAAGTTTTAGATCTATAAGAATTTATTTTTTAGGTCCTCCTCTTTAGGAGAATAAATCTGTAAAGTAATCTCCAAGTTAGTAATTGTCTTAGTTAGAATAGTAGTTTAAGTTATGGTAGAAGTTTAATTTAGTTCAGTTTATTTTCCTCATTTCTAATTTTGTAATTTCCTAGTTTGATTCGGTCCTTTTATGCTTACAATTATTATTATTTTTGAATATTTTTCTAGTTTATTTTCAATTTTGTTTGGGGTTGTCTTTAAAAGAAACCCATATTAGAACAATATGTGCATGATAAAATTTCCTTTTCCTGAGTTCTTTATTATTTTTTGTGTGTGTGTGTGTGTGTGTGAGAGAGAGAGAGATAGTTTACTTCTTTTCTAAGATTATTATCCTTAATGTTGCCTCAAATGGTTTCGGGTCTGTGTGAGTTTTGATATGTTGTCATGCTGTATTGATTTTTTATGAGAGCTCATGCGAGTTTTTCTTGGTTTAACACACATTCTCCATGTGCACGCTCCCACATATCCTTCACTTGGGCTCAGTTTTCGGTGACATTACATACAGGAAGATTGATTTGGAGAAATTATAGTTTAAGGTGCTTTGTGTTGAAAGACTGCTAGCAGAGCGGAATGTTTTCATGTCAATACGTGTGTCATTATCCAAATGCCACACTTGTAAAAAAGCCGTGCACAAGAGCTGCCCTTTTTAATCTTGTAAAGTGAAATGGGCTGAACCATTTACTTTGACATTGGCCAGTTGTGGAATTTTGCCAATAAATTTGCTTGAACGTAGACTGTATACATGTCATTGATAAGAATGCATAGGCATAATGTGACAACAATACATGACTGATCAGAGGTCTTAGTCCCTCAATCCCGCCATAGCTTGCAAGAGGAAGGCGGAGTTACCTACAACAGAAGGTAATCCTTAATTTGAAATTCATTGGAGGTAGACTTTGCCACTGGGGGTAATTATTGATGGTATCATATTGGGAATGAGTTGGCATTTACAAGAGAATTACTGCAAATGTTAAATCCAGACTAGCTGTCTGGGCTACCTCAGCTCTGAGTCAATTTACTTCATATAAATTGATCCCTCTAGAAGTAGGATTTATACCCATCGTGCAAATGAGAATGCTCAACCTAATTGGCTAATTCTGAATATTACTGAACTGATGTCTCCTTCTAATATTGCTGGAACATTAAATAAATTATGCAGTTATTCCTCAACGTCCCTTTTGTCATTCACTTTTTGTTACATTCCTACTTTCACTGTTAAATTCCTTATGTTCTATCTATGATTTATATTTAGTTTGTCAGTTCTATAGGTAGTCATTGTTATGTTGTTTCTATTTGCAGTCTAAACCCACGTTTTGTACGTCCAAGATTGCATCATATAGTTATGAGATTAGCATGATCGTCTCCTGTAATTATCGAAGTTAAACCTTCTTCAGCTCAGTTAACATTTTTTTTGGTTTATTCACTTGCTGATGCCAACTGAAATCAAGGGATGTGCAGTCCATAGGAGATTTTTGTATGGTTCTATTTCTTTACTTCCAGATACATCTGTTTTCAGTGTAAGCGTAAGTAAATGGTGAAACTGATTTTTGTTTTTTGTTTTAGTAACATATATAAATCCACAAGTTTAAAAAGAAAGTTTACTTGGACACAGATATGTCCTCAAAGTGACTTTGCTTTGTCTCTAGGAATTACTTTTGGGTACTAGGAACATTAGTGGTTCCATTTGACATGATATTGCCGTACTGATGTATTATGACAAAAAAATTGTTCATCTTTGCATATGATTTACACTTGATACATCAGTAGTTCATAGTCATTTGTAAACTTCTTTCTCATGGACACAACTGTAGAAGGAAAAAAGTATCCTAATTACTGTGGGATTAAATATTGTTGGTGAAATACCTTCTTTCATCTTCAAGTCATGTTTGTTTCAATTGTTTAGCAAATTATATGTATTTTATCATTTCTACAAAACTATATCAGGAGTAACACATGGAATTATATTCCATCAGATGGAACATCGCCATTGCAAAGCCAATTGGGAAAACCATTCTCCTCGATCAGTCGTTAGTCCTTGGCGAGGAGACGCAACCGCCGCTCTTGCTGTCGATTTTGATCAACGAAAGGAATGAGGACAAGCTGCCGACGATTGCCAAAGCGTTGCAGGTGAGCTGCTTGACGGAGGTCATGACAGCCTACATCTTGTCCTTTTGCTCCCCGTAGGGGACGCCGTCGATGCAGGTCTCTTGGTAAGTAGCGGCCGCGTTGGCTAGTTCTTGTATCTTATTCTAGGTAAAAGTTTCCCTATATGGGTATGATTGTTATGTTTATGCTCTACTGGCTTGGGATTTTGTCGATCTTGTTATAGAGTCCGGACTTAAGATGAGACTTCTTCTCAACAATTCTCTTTGGTATTCAATCATATAGGGTAGTCATTTCATTTGAAAATTTTTATTCACAACCCTGTACTTATAAGCCTGACATTTTTTTTCAAGAGTATAATTGTCATATACAATTTTAATCAATCAAACAAATTATTTTATGGTTGGGGTTAATGGAATTTGATTTTACAAGTTTGTCCAGACATGAGTGCAACACACCACCCCTTGTCAATGTGTGAACAAGTCACTGTTATCTCGGGTCATAATTTTTTTGTACTTGTATTCTTATGGGTTTGATCAAAGTGGGATTGCTAATCCACAAACCGTAAGTTTTGCCTTGTCCTTTCTTTTGGACACTGAAAATTTCCCATGTAAGTTGATAAAATTGAAGGTTTCTGATCTTGCAAATAACCAAGTGCTTTTGTTAAACATTCTTTAAGCAATATGAATGCGACGCATACTCCAATATTTATCTTGTAAAATAATGTTGAATAATATTGTAATATAAACTACTATTATGATAGCAAAAGGTGGAATTCGCCACCTAGTGGCCCCACACGATCGACCCCACGATCATCTGTGAGGAGGTAAATCGGGAAACTATAGTTGGCCAGTGCGGAGGAGGGCTTTTTTTACTCGACTTTGGTGAGGTTCGAACCCTTGCCCTATGGTAGCAACTCTACTCTGCACTAGCCAACTTAACCATACCTCGGGGGCAATACAAACTACTATTATGAACAATACATCTCTAGTGATTTATGCTCATTTATTTTCTCAATGATCAGCCCTATGACATCCTCTCATTGGTACCTATAGTAGATGGCGTTCGAGGATCAATAACTCATTGAAAAGAGCATGAGGTTAAATGGGATGCAACTCCCAATTCACATCCAACAAATATGACTTCTTTATTTTCCACGGTTTAATTTAGTCCCATGGTATAAAGTAGCATATTTTGTTCTATGTGGAAGTTAATTCCTTTGATATGATGCAATTGTTGTTACCGTTCCATCGATACTCTGTCCATGCAACTTGAAGTGCTTTACTGAATCCCTCTACTTGTCTTTTGGAAACTCAATTATCCACTTGGATAATTGAGAAGTTCAGACTAACAAGTGGATAATTGAGTTTCCAAAAGACTAGTAGTGGATTCAGTAAAGCACTTCAAGTTGCATGGATAGAATATCGATGGAATGGTAACAACAATTGCATCAGATCAAAGGAATTAACTTCCACACAGAACAAAATATGCATTTTATGCCATGCGACTAAATTAAACCGCGAAAAATAAAAAAGCCATACTTGTTGGATGTGAATTGTGAGTTGCATCCCATGCCCTTTCCCATCAGTTATTGATCCTCCAGCGCCTTATATTATAGGTACCAATGAGAGGATGCCATAGGGCTGAGCATTGAGAAAATAAATGAGCAGAATTCACTGGAGATGTATTGTTCATAATAGTAGTTTGTATTACAATATTATTCAACATTCTTTTACAAGAGAAATATTGGAGTATGCATCACCGTTCATATTGCTTCAAGTATGTTTAACAAAAGCACTTGGTTCTTTTCTAGATCAAAAACCTTTAATTTTATCAACTTACATGGAAATTTTTCAGTGTTAACTTATGGTTTGCGGATTAGCTGTCCACTTTGATCAAACCCATAAGAATACACGTACAAAAAAATTATAACCCGAGATATAACAATGACTTGTTCACACATTGACTGGGGATGGTGTGATGCACTCATGTCTGCATAAACTTGTAAAATCAAATTTCATTAACCCCAATCATAAAATAACTTGTTTGATTGATTGAAATGGTATATGATAATTAGACTCTCGAAAGAAAAAAATGTCAGGCTTGTAAGTACAGGGTTGTGAATGAAAATTTTCAAATGAAGTGACTACTCTATATGATTGAATACCAAAGAGAATTGTTGAGAACAGAAGTCTCACCTTAAGCCCGGACTCTATAACAAGATTGACAAAATCCCAAGCCAGTAGAGCATAAGCATAACAATCACACCTATATAGGGGAACTTTTACCTGGAATAAGATACATAAAAGTATTTGTCACATATATTTTATCTCATTGAGTGTACAAGAGGGCGACTATTTGACCTTATCTCTTACAAGCCAAAATGCTTTTTCTGCATCCCCACTAAAGAGATGAGGACTTGTTATGTACCTGTAAGAAGAAACAATATAGTGACACAGTTTGATCCTTTATAGTACTAAAGCTTTACAAGCAGTTCTATATCTTAGTTGACTGTAAAATGGTTATTTCTCAAATATCATTATGTAAAGAGATTTACACAAGTAAGCTAGGGATAGTTTGCTGCATGCACGAGCTGAAGCTGCCTCTCCATTCATTGTTGTTCTTCTCCCATCAACTCCAACCTATCTTTCTCTTAAACTTGGTTGATCGATAATGCCAACAATCTGGAATAGTAGAGAGAAAACTTACGTGGAAGAAAAATTTTGGTTACATAGAGTCATAATTGCAATAAATCAGAATATGCAACTCTTGATATATTTATTAGTTAAACTAGTTTTGATGGGTTCATTAATGAAACATTAAACAACAATAAAAGAAAGATTGTGAATTATTTTTGTTAAACAACATTGAAATGCAACATTATATATGAGTTTATTTCTTAATCCTACACCGCCACTGCCCCTGGGGCCACAATGCTCGCCTTCCAAGACTTCAACGACATATCCAAGCGCCACTGCTCTGCAAGCGAATGATGATTGCCACCGGATCCGTTTCTGTGATCCTCGTTGTCACCGTTTGAGCGGCGCCTTCCATTGTCTATAACTCCAAGTCCTCCACCGCCACCACCACTGCCAATTCTACTTCTTCTACCTCCTCCCATAAATCCTCCTCTTCCTCGTACTCCTCTAACTCCACCAAGGGGTTTCAAGTTTCTAACGTTGTTCAAGTCCTCTTGTCGCCGACCGATAATCGCACTGTCTGTGAATTCAACTTGAAAGACGCAGTGAACTCTACGTCTACCCCTAAAGACCTCGTCCACGCCGTCGTAGCTATCATTGTCGACGAGGTTGGCAAAGCATTCGAGCACTCTTACACGATCGAGACAGCGGCGGTAAAGTGCGTCGTGGAGGTCTGCCAAAAGCTGCCTAAGTATGAGGTGGCGGAGCTCAAAAGCACGATGAATACCATCGATGCATACCACCTGAACTAGCTCCTGGAGCAGGTGCACGAGCTCAAGAACTAGCTCAGCTTGGCCACTTACCAAGAGACCTGCTTCGACGACTTCCTCGACAGGGCAGTAAAAGGACAAGATGCAAGCTGCAATGACCACCGCCAAGCAGCTCACCTGCAACACATTGGCCATCGTCGGCAACTTGTCCTCGTTCCTTTTGTTTATTAAAATCGACGGTGGGAGTGGCGGCAGCGTCTCATCGCCAAGGACCAACAACTGATCAGGGAGGATGGTTTTCCCAATTAGCTTCATTACGGCGACGTCTGACGGCTTCTCTTTGGCCGCGCTGCCAAGCAGTTGACCTCTAACATGACGGTAGCCAAGGACGGCAGCGGAGACTTTAAGATCATCTCCGAGGCGTTTGTTATTGATGTGAGCCCGCAAGTATATGAGTGTTGTCAAGTAATAAAAATATCGATCCCATAAGGACCGTTGATTAAACACTAGTTAACTTCGTAGGGTGAATTATCTAGACAATTTGAATGTGGTTCTTAAACGCTAGAGAGATTGGGACTAGAGAGAGAAAGAAAGAGAGAATAGAGAGAGGATCGTAAGTGAATGAAGGATGATAGATTCTATGATTTCGATTTTGTTATGATGCTAGTTAATGTTCTTATGCATTGTTCATCTTCCTAATTCTATGTTTACATTCTTTTAGGAATTCTAACTAAAGTCTAACACAACCCTGCAAAAGTCGCACCGAAGAGTTTACCCAATTTAAAGAAGCAACTCTAGAAATTTCGATTAAATGGATATCCTCTGTCATAGGGCCTCAGTCATACAATTGTTAGAGTTATTAAATTTACTTTTTAACGATAGATTAATACAATTAAGTAGAAAAGGTAACCTAAAAAATCTGGTTAAAGTGGTATCGTCTGTCACAAGCCCGGTCATACAATCGCTAGATTACATAAGTTACTTCCTAACATTAATTTGGGAAAAATTCTTAAAACTCTAATTAACCTCCCTAGTAGAGAATCGATCTATGTTTCAAGGAAATGCCATAAAAAGTAAGTAATACCTCCTGTCACAAGGTCCCATAGTCTTACAATCCAAGGCCCTTCCTCTACATGGTGATTAAAATTCTGCATCTGAATGTATTAACCTGGCCTCACACATTTCGTCACATATACAAGACACAACACAAGAACAAGTCATAAATCATATCATAGCATAAGAAAATGTTCAAATATATAGTTTATACATCAACATCGCATCACAAATACATCATACATCCTATATCTAGAGATCTACTCTATTACGAAGGAAATACAACCAAGAGACAAGAAGTAAAACAATATACAACTCAAAACATAAAGAGAAAATAAGAGAATGTTTATCCATATAGAGCCGGTCTTTTTGGATACAATTCTCGCTCTGGAGGTGGACGGATCGGTGAAGATGAAGATTATAGGGTTCCCCCAAGTGGGAGAACTCTTCCCCAAGGAATGGGGGTGAGCCCCAAGCCAAAGATGAGTGAAAAGGGGAGACAAACCCCTTAAATAGGGCTGGGCACGGGCCTTGCACGACCCCTGCCACGGCCGTGTGGCATCCACACGACCAAGGTCGGCTCCGAATCTGGAAAATCCATATGGTCGTGTGGTCCAAGGTCAGCTCTGGCTCTGGAAATCCATATGGTCGTGTGGTCCACACAGCCAAGACCACATAGCCAAGGTCGGCTCCTACTCTGGAAATCCACACGGCCGTGTGGATTCACACGGCCATGTCGTAGCCCTGGCATGGCCCTGCATGGATGTGTCTCATGGAAACACCTTTTATATCATCTATATGTCTTTTTCTCTAATTGAAGTCTTCAGCAAAGTTGTAGATCTCAAAGTTATATACATTTGAGTATAAAGAACAACTCGTAACTCTAATTGAACAAAAAGTTATAGTTGTTTTACTTTCAGTATGCAGTGCAGCAAATTCCACACAGCAGTGACACAACCATGTGAATCCGCACAGCAAAAGCATGGGAAAAACTTGATCTTCATATGGTCGTGCCTCATAGGCACGACCCGCACCTTTTGGAGGCTTTAGACTCTGTTTAAGCTTTATTTTCCATCAAATTTCTTCTGTATGATCATACACATGTCAAGGAACATTGCTAGAGTGTATTTCTTGACTAAATCTCCAATTCTTTCATGTATATTTCATGTGAGCATACTCTTTCCTTTGACTTTACGTTTTAAGCTTTTTTACTTCATTTTCACTCTGAAAACACGTTCTATCAATCAAAACAAGTAAAGAGCAGATCTCCTAACAAAAGGAGTGAAAATGTGATATTATAATGAAATAGAGTGCAATAAACATAGATTATACTCATGAAAGATAAGTAGATGTGTGTTAAAGTATACATAAAAATATATATAATCTACACACATTACACCCCCGACTTAAACCTTTGCTTGTCTTCAAGCAAAAACTACATCTAAACTTATGTGGTTAAATAGTGCATCATAATCTCTAGCAAGTCAATCTAATCCTATTAAATGATTTCATTGGTGAGCAAGATACAAAAGTTGTTTGAGTACGATCTAAGTAATAGTTCTCCGTGCTCATAGTGGTCTAAATTTCAAGTTTCAATCCCTAAGCTTAGTCAAGTCGATGTGATCCTTATGCTTCTAGTAATAGACACTTGCCACCTACTTGGTTTGTATCTCTAAAACCACACAAGGTCTCAAAGGATTACTTAGAATCAAGAGAAACATAACATTTATTTCCCTAGTAATCTAACTCGGTCTCAAAAGAATAAATTATTAGTTTCCACTCACGACAACTATTTTTTTATCCCTTATTCATATAATTTTTTTTGTGCTTTAAAATTGTAACACTAACACTTATGGAAATATACAAATGCAAATGCAAGTATTTTGATTTTTCCAAGTGAGTTGCCATGATCCGAGATCATCCAGTATCCAAAATATAATTACAAGGTCATCTTAGAAACACAAGTGCTAGTGCAGTTCTATGATTCATGACTTTTTTCAGCTGAGTTATCTTCCATCAAAATTAGGTAAGGTGTAAAGAAATCCTAAAACAAGGCCAACACTCAAACTTCTACAGTAAAACCATTGCTCACTTCATGCTCACATAAGTAGGAAAAGATAAATCACTAAACATACTAGCACCATAAGTAACCAATAAACCGCATGAAATCTAGAATAAGCGTGCTAGTAGTAGTATTTTGCATTAAGGAACAAACAATCATGATGTGATGAATGATGCAACTAGAAAAAAATTTATTATGCAAGAAGAAATGTATAAAAACTAAACTACAACCCAACACCTCTCCCAAATTTAAAATTTTCATTATCCTAATGAAAACTAGAATATAATATGGAGGAGGTTTTTGAAGTTAGAGAAGTTACCAAGTGATGAGCTCCAAATGGTTGAAACATTCATGTGCTTTAAAATACTCCTCTATCTGATATTCATATTTCTCTACAACTTTGAAACCTAAAAAAAAAGATAGACAAGAAAACCTAAGTAGAGGATATGAGTTATTATGAATAAAGACAAAGAAACTAGAAAGAACTAAAAACATCAATGAAGACAAGGAAGAAGTTGAGCTGCCTCATAAGAAGCGCTTGTTTTAGGTTATTAGCTCGACCACCTTGTTTGGTTTACTTAAATCGTGATCTTGCCGGAGTAAGATACCTCTGAACTTTCCGGCTTATGACCCAAAATGCAGAGGGAGCATTCATCGTGGGAGTCACATCTTGAGGAATTGATCTCTCCTTTTTCTCCTTAAAGATTCTTCTTGAAGGTTGAAGACGGTCCACTTGAAGTACCTAGGCCAAGAGCGCGGGGATCACAATTGATGTTGAGGCCTTATTATGATGAAATTGAAGTATAGGCAAAGGTGGGAGTGTCTAGCCTCAGGGACTTTGACTTTCCATCACCTCCCACTTTGAGGGTTGCATACTAATGTCAACATCTACCTCTTCAATGATCCCATCATCCATCAAACATGTATTATCAGAAATTGCAAAAGGAACAATAGCAAGACTGGTTGAAGATGCATCAATGGTCCTATCAGTGTTCGGAGTATCATCAAATAAATCATCACCATGCAAAACAGTAAAGGAGTCCTGTACAGCTGCAGAATCATGATCACAGTCGCCTTCAGCTTTACATTCCATCCTCTTCAAATCATCATTCAACTGAGGCTCTGAATTTGGACTGGACATGTCAACTTGATGTAGGGATCGGAGAAACAAGATCCCCTCTTGCACCAAGAGTTCTTCTAATTCTTGTAGTTTAGGGAAACTAATGTTAATGATATTAATCATTCACACGGCTGTTTGAATCCACATGGCCAAAGCGTGAGAAAAACTTGATCTTCACATAGTCGTGTCTCATAAGCATGATCCGGACCTTTTGGAGGCTCTAGACTCCATTTAAGCTTCATTTTTCCTTCATGTATGTTTCGTGTGAGCATGCTCCTTCCTTTGACTTCACGTTTAAGCCTGTTTACTCCATTTATGCTCCCAAAACATGTCCTATCGATTAAAACAAGTAAAGAGCAGATTTCTGAACAAAAGGAATGGAAATATGATATTGTAATAAAATAACGTGCAATAAATATAGATTATGCTCATAAAATACAAGTAAATGCGCGTTAAAGTATATATAAAAGTGTATATAATTTACGTACATCAGTAATGTTCCATCTGATGGAATAATTCCATAACGGTAAGTTACTCGTGATATAGTTTTGTGGAAATGATAAAATACATATAACTTGCTAAACAATTGAAACAAACATGACTTGAAGACTAAAGAAAGGTATTTTACGAACAATATTTAATCCCACGGTAATTAGCATACTTTTTCCCTTCAGATGGAACATTAGATCAAAGGATGATTTCATGGATAGAGTATCGATAGAGTGGTAACAACAATTGCATTAGATAAATTTAGATTTAAGACAAATAATTAGTTTTGTAAATTAA
>JBBMJZ010000060.1:4326958-4340484 GCA_037833815.1 Zingiber zerumbet
TATTCTATTATTATCTGGATACTTATATATTTGTGGGATTCGCCTCGAGCACCGAGGTACCAGAGACCGGGGGAACCTGGTCGCTGGATACAGGTACAGTTGACCGGAGGAGGACTTCTGACGATCCGATCAACGCAGAGGACAGCACATCATCCAGGTCATGGGGATGCGGTCAACCTTCCAGACACGTCATACCGGCAGATTCGTTTTCTCAGCTTCCAGACAGGAACAGATGTATATATAGCAATACCCACTCTATTTCTTGTTTTACTCTTTCCTGTGTACCATAACTTAAAACTCGAGTTCTCTATCATCTTTGCTTTCTTACCTACCAATTTAATCTCTTGTACACACAAAATACTAATTATTCTTCTAATCATCGTATCTACTACCTCTATTGATTTACCAATGAAGGTTTTTATGTTCTATGTTCCAAATCTTAGACTATTAGTTTTCCTATCATATTTATTTTTATACAACTTATGGTGTGAGAATTCTTGCCTATTTAACACTACAACCAAGTTCTTATGAAGATGTAGTGGTCCTTGCCGAGACGTTACAATCGGACCCTGAAACGCATTCCTTCCGAGAAACAACCTAACATTAGCATAATAGTTTAATGGATTCATTTATTGAACATTTGCCATAGTTTTAACGCTGCGGGCAACCTAACGCAACCCTCCTCCTTTGTTTGGGATTGGGACCGGCCATGACTAGTTCATCATGGGCGGAGTTCCATATTTTGCAGAAGTTTAAAGTATAAAAAACAAACTACAATGAACAGTACTCAAGACGCCTCAATTGGTTGGAGACGCCTCTAGTTAACAGTATTCCAGGCTCCTCTAGAGACGATTCAAGTGAACAGTATTCCAAGTTGTCAGTTGGTTGGAGACACCTCAGGTGACTGAGCCACCCTTAAAAGGAACTTAGACGGGATAAATTGTGAGGATAGACCTTCACAACAGTGAAGGCGCCCCAGATCATTGGAGGTGCCCCGGAGAGGATTAAAGCCGACGCTTTCGAATCATATCAGCATGCATGGAGGCGCCCTAGATCATTAGAGCCGCCCCCAATGCCTTATAAAAGAAGTCTTCGATCACAGCTCAAGTACAACAATTCTTTCTAGCGATCATTTTGTTATGTCGTCTCCTTGCAACTGCGGCCCCGCACTGCGGCCCCGCTATGCAGATTGATGCTCGAGCAAGCTTCTACAGCAAGAACCATAATTACATCGAGCTACAAGTGTTGGTATAATTACATCGAGCTACCATTATTTATTACTATTCTTGCATAAGAAAGTGTAGATTGTCACACTTTCTTCATCTATGAATCTGTCCTCTCTCTCCGAAGGATCTTCAAGAGAGAATTTTAATAGATTGACCAATTGAAACGGTCCGTGGGATCGTGGACCTTCATTGCCTCCCTAGCCTCCGTTAACCAGTATTAGATCCCCTGCGGCCTAGAAGTATGCCAGAGTTAAACAATTTCCTCATCAGCAAGAAACACACCACATGCTACTCTTCTCCTTATTGGGTCGCCTCCTTCAACATCCACCTCACTTGTGAGTTTAGTGAACTTTATAGTGCACTCTTCTTCGACCTTCTCATCTCCATGCCCAATGCCAAGGGCTTCCCTCAAGCATAGAGTCAAATCTGTTGTGGTAAACTACTAAAATTACAACATATTTTTAGTGAAGTCTGCTAGCTATGAAAATCAAGCTTTGACCTCAATTCGGAATGAGGTTATGGGAGTTCAAGTTGAGATGAGAGGTTGAGTTCAGGATCTGAACTGGGTTCAGTTCAATAGAAGAAGATGAGGTGAGAATGTGATGGGTTTAGTTCATGCTAACTCTGAGTGTTTCAACCAAAGTATAAGTTGAGCTAGGTGCTTGGATATGACTAATGGGTTAGGCTAAGGCGATCAATTGTTGTGGTGCACAGAAGATTCTGAAGATTAATGTGTCAAAGCAGGGAAAAAGTTGGAGGAAAAGATGAAGGGCTAGGTGCACGTCTAAGTTGGAGAAAACTTAGTTGCATGATAAGCAATCCCCAATCCTCCAATTGGCTAAAACCCTCCTTGGCTTCTCCTTTTATTGGCCTAAGGATATGAGCCTTTTCCATGATGTTTTGTCACAAATCACCCAACCATCAAATAATCATGTTCTTCCATGCTGCTGCATTTTCCTCTTCTTGAACATGTCAAGGCCAAACTGGCCAAGCTCTATTCCATCAGATCACACTATATTCATATTGACTGAGCCCTGCACCATACAGGAGTTGCACATCCAACAGTGCTCGGTGTTAGTGGGTAATTTTACCTACATCAATGTGTATATAGTTATTGATTATATTTGGATAAATGAATTAGAAAGCTACTCTTGTACATATCTGTTGATCAACAACATTTTGTTTTTTTAGAAGAAAAAGCCATTAAACAAAGTTCACCACCATAGTGAAATCTCATAAGAAAACCAAGATAAGATAAAATTTAGTATAAAGAGAAAAGCACATCTATACATAAAAAGGATACCTCGGCAATGATCAATCTCTCCTGCATGTGCCTGAATAAAACCTACAATAGTAAAGTGATATGGAATACAAAAGGTGAGAAAATAAAAATATTGTGAAACTGTGGATTTACATTGTTGAAAATATCTCCATGTATAAGGACAGTAAACAAAAAGGATGCACCAAATGGAAAGTAAGTTTATATTATCTACAAACATAGCAATGTGGAACGATGATTCACTACTAAGCTACCTGCCGTGTTATTTGCAGAAAGTCCAAATACACTAACCTTAAGATTACTGACAATTGTCTGAGCATCAACCACTGAAGGCTGAAGACCATGTTCTGACAGCATGGGCACCAAAGAGGATACAAAAGTGGATTTCTCTGAATGAGCAGCCTACATAGATAAGACATTCAAACAAAGATGCCAAATGTTAGTTAATTACTACAAAAATATTTCTACAGCACGGCAACAACAAAAAGAAAAAGGTCACCTATTTAAAAGCATTATAACATATAATTTTAGACAAAGGTAGCGTGACTCAGACAAGAAGAGGATACATTAACTAGTAACCCAGAAACAATGGTCATTCTTATGTACATTGGTCCAATGGACCAGATGACAAAATATGAATAAGCTTGGCCATGGGACAATAAGAAACTAATGCTATTTCTTTAGCAATTAGCAAAAAGTTTATTTAATATTAGCCACTTGAACTTATGAGTTTAGATCCAATATTTCACAGCATATACCCGGGAGATAAACTAAGAATATTACTTGCAAGGCATATGTTAGACGAATATTCTCTTCAATAATATCTTGTCTATATGAAATAGCTTTTGATGCAGCATCAACCAAGTCTTGCTGTTGCTGATCAAATGCCTGCAATATTCATTTTGAGATATTTTGCACTATTAACAATCACAAATTTAGAAGGGAAACTATAAAAGGTAAGAAAGTATTAGGTTCCTCACCATACGCATATAAGCAATTCTTTTTTCTAGAGCATACTTCTCATTGTGTATTTGTGATTCCTATATAAAATGCCGTAATTATTGATTGGTTCAAAATGATCAACCAAAAGGAAAAATGCAGGCACCATGACAAGCCCTCCTAACCTTTACTGAGTAATCAGCAAGATGCTTCCTTAACTGTGCAATCTCTTCTTCATGCTCTCTGACCTTGACAATAAGTTCCTTTATACGTAGATTTTACAACTCAGAAACCACTGGAAATAGCAAATTGCAGAAAAAATCTACAATTTTAAGCAACCGAAACTACCTGCTTCCACAGAGTACTAGAATTAAGACCAGACACTGGCACCAAAACATTTCTAGATGAAATGAACCTCTGATCTTGGTCTCCTCCTTCCTTTTGATGCCTATCAAGAGCAATAAAAGACATCTTATGTTATATATTGAATGTACATCCCTTTAATTTATTTATGATTAAATTTTGAAATTTACAATTACTGAAGCTGAACCAAACCAACAATTTAGATTTTGGATGTCTGTTCAAGGTCTATTTAGTCTTTGGTTTGGTCGTTAGGTAAGCCTTGTGTTGAGGGTTAAGTGAGCTCAAATCACACTCCATTTGGCCTTATTTTTTTACAGGTATAGAGCTGAACAAAGAAGGGGAGCTTTGGTGCAACAGTAAAGTTGTCGCTGTGTGACCTTGTGGTCACATATTTGAGTCGCAAAAATAACATCTTGCAATGCAGGATAAGAATGCGTACAATAGAACTAATATGATCCGACTCTTCCGGGGACCTACATTGGCCGGAGCTTCGTGCACCGAGCTGCCCTTTATAGGCCTGAACAACTTTCACCCCTTCTCTTTGTGACATTGTCCTGACCCAATGTGCAGAGATGCCAATTGAAGCAATCAGCTGCCTGCGTTGCTCCTCTCTCCCCCTTTAGTCTTATCCCTACTCTCTCTCCCTCTCCCTCTCACATTCCCTCCTCACTCCAAGCTACTTCCTCCCAATTGGGTGGGGCTGTGATCCCCCCATCCACCAGCACACAATTTATTCCAGTAAGCGATAGCACCATCTTTCCCTTGCAACAGTCTTCCTCTCTTACAAACTCTTCCCTCACTGTGGCCCTCTTCCCTGTGACTGATCCTCTTCTTGTGAACATGGACAAAGAATCATCCAACTTCTGTGATATTGTCAATGACTAGGATTTTCTTTTCCTACCATTTCCAGATCAGTGGGAAGATCCAAATTTCCTTTCGGAGTGGACAGCAACCAGGTTCGATCAGAGTGGGTTACTGAACCTTGGATCCCTCCTGTTTATCTGTGATACCCTATTTTTATCAGATTTTCTTTCCCTACGTTAATTTCAAGCAGTAACTGCTGTTTTGTTGCTACCAATTTGGATCGATTACCATATGCATCCGTGCTTAAGCCTCATTGAGGTAAGAGTGAGTTTTTTTCTTGCTGATATTGTTAAATGGTTACCTATTCTCAAACTAAGAGATATTGATTGTCCAGATAGGACTTCCAAGTTGTTCTCCATCATCACAAGTGCTTCTGATGCTTCCTTGATTTAAAGAGTTGTTGCATAGAGTTTTTATCTTATTTCATTTCTGTTTTTTGTTGAGTTGGTGTTAATGTTGGCTACTTTGTTAATTTAGGGGCTGTTTTGTTAATGTTGGCTCATTTTCTTCAATTTAGTTTGTATTGTGATTGATGGATTAAGACTGGAACCATTGGTCGTGAATATTGGTTGATTTCTAAATCTATGCTATTACTGTGTTTATGTTTGTTTGTGCAGAGATTCAACCAAGAGATGTACATTGTCTAATTAGCTGAATGTTTGATAAATGGTGGCATAGGTTAGAGACCCTTAAAAAACTAATCACATTTTAAATTATGAAAAGTAATATAAATGTATATCCTCAAAAGCGGAATAACAGTTGCTGGGTGTTGTGAGAAACATAAAGTGAATAGAAGGGCTATGATAGATGGTGAAACAAATGCTAAAAATTGAATACTTTGCGCCTAGCCATATGATTAGAGCTTTTAACAGCCCACATGCAATGTCAGTGCATGTGTAGCATGCAATCAGTATTGATTGTTACGTTATATCGTTGACTATCACTGATAAAATGCTACAGCCTAGGTATCGAATGATACTTCCTATACCCTGTGTAACTAACACTAGTAATTCACTTTTTAGCAGTTATTCTTACTCTAAAACAAATGAAAAAAAAGAGAGAACAGCATACAAGAGCGACTGTTTGCAAGAACTTAAAGATAAAAGACTATTGTGTGCTTAAGTCAAACCTAAATGCTGAGATGTGAATTATAATCTAATTGATTCTTGAATTCTTAATTAAAATTATAATAAATACACATTCTTTTTATATTTACCTACTTATCAAATTTATGCTCCCTCTCTTCCTTGGTTTCCAATTTTAACAGACACGGCCGATTTTAGAGGTCTATATTGGTTTGAACCATAGTCTAAAATTATGCTTACTCTGTAATCTCCAATTTTACAAGGTATGAAATTCTACTCTTGTTGATTTCTTGAATTCTTAATCAAGATTCTACTCTAGCAGATCTTTGTAAATTAACCACTTGGAATTTTTTTGTTAACTCTGTTTTTCTTGGTCTCAAATTTTACATGCATGGAGGATCAATTTTTGAGGTCTCTACCAATTTAAACCAAAGTAAAAAAAAAAATGCACAAAGATACCAGACATCAAAAACTGATCTTGTTAAATATGTTTTTGCTTATTTCTTACCATTTAGCACTTTGCCGATGTACTTTCTTTTATCTAAAAAAAAAAGAATAAAAAGATACTTTTTATATAGCATTTTCTTTTATTGTACAAAATGTTCTTGCTTACACAATGAAAACTTGTTTTGTCACCTTGAGAAAAGAATAAAATGCACATTTACTTGATCTACATATGATCACTCGTTATCACATGCTATTTCTTACTAACATGGTCATGGACATTGTTTTCTAGCAAATTGTCACCAAGAGGAGTATGTTCTTTTAAATGGAAGTATACTCCCAAGATGTGACATCTATGAATATGGTTTCAAATTTGGTAGAGTAGTCACTGTAAATTTCCATGCTCTACATTAGCTTACCTGCTTGGAGATAAGGATCTAGAGGATGGTGTAGAGTATTGAGATGGACCAGCACTATCTAAACCAGAATGTACTCCAGGAAATTTTTTAAGGTCACCATTAACCTTGTTGCCTCCATACGTGTTCTGATTAACAGTACCAGAATCCAAATTTGGTTCCTCCGTTCCAGCCACTCCATTCTGATGGAGCACAAGCATAGCTTGAGGATTCAAAGGTGAATGATTTTCTACCCATCGCCTCTCTGCTTCATGTCCAGCAGAATAATTAGAATAACTGGTTTTATAGGAATCCACCTGGTCATTTGTAGGTACCTCAGGCCTTAATGATTTGATTTCTGACCTCTGACAAGAAAAGGAGAAAGATGACATCAACAGACTACTCAAATAAGATCAAAAAGGTATGAACTGTAGAAATAAAGTAACAATGATATTAAGACACTCATATTATTACCTAGTTATTAAGCTAGACTTTTAAGTTTTAACCATGAGGGAGTTGTGTTTTAATTATTGAGGGAATTCTATTTGCATCTTGCCATTGTATTCTAAAACAGATTAAAATAGAAAGAAAACAAATGAACAAAGTAATTTTCTGACATCTTCCATTACAAATAAGTGTCCCAAGATGCTTTGGAATATATAGTTAAAGTTGTTGCCATGGTCCCAGGTTCAAGTTGCAAAAACAACCTCTTGCAAAATGCAAGATAAGGTTGCGTGCAATGACCCAATGTGGTCCGACCCTTCCTTAGGACCCGGCTCGCGGGAGCTTCGTGCATCAGAATGCCCTTTATTACTAACACCACTATTTCATTGACAATGGAAGTTTGTTTCCTGCCTGTGTTTGGCACAGGCAAAGAATAACCAAATTAGCACACACATGCCAAACTTTTTAAGATGACATTAAATGTAGGGACAATTGCCTAACGTTGATATATCAACCAACACACTCTAGCCACATGATAATAAATCAGCAACGATTTTGTTGTCAGATGGAAGATCAGTTTCTGTATAATGTTTGGATTACCAAAGAATATCTACTTTATTTACAGATAACCACACAATAATGCAACCTGTTTATGCCTGAGCCCCACAAAATTTTAAAACTAAATACTAGCAAGGTTAACAACAAAAATTCACTACTAAAACATTAAGAAAATCTTTTTTGTTATAATAGAAAGTGTAGCATTAAATGCATTAGTTGCATTATCAGGCAGTTGGAAATCAGCATCTGAAACACTTATAACTTAAAATGACTTAATAAGCACCCAAAAATGATGGTTCTGTGAACCTCTAGTCCATATTAAAATGGACAGCTCAAATACTGTTTAGAATGGTGATATGCCATACCATTGAGAACTAAAATTCATCCCAGCCTGAAGCTTGATTTAACACTAAGGTATATACTAGGGCATGTAACCGACTTAATACTACATAACAGGGAACAATTTATAACAATAACCCTGGATAGCATGGTGGTCTTGAGTTCTTACATATTTTTCTAATTCTCGTGCTTTTTGCAAGACTTCATTCTTTAATAAGTTGTTCTCTTCCAACTGCAAGACAACAGCACTAATTAGAAAAGATAAGTTCTTTATGGTTTACTGTTAACACATCACTTTCATAATCAATAGATAACAAGAAATTTTAGTAAATAACAAAATTTTACTGAGAGGTGCAGGGAGAATAATAGAATAGACTAGTTTAAAAAAGACAGAACAGAGTAGTTCAAAAAATTATTATTATTATTATTATTATTATTATTATTATTATTATTCCCTATCTAGGAGTTGAATGCCATAATTTGTGAAAAAAAAAACTCAGACATAACTAGCAAGCAGCGTTATGCCACAGAATACTCCAAAGCCAAGTAGCTCCATCTGAAATCAAATGTCAATGTAATAATTCGGGTCAAATAACACAATACGATTCTGATATGCTAAGTTTTTAGATGTGTAATTTATATTTGGGTGGGAATTAAAGGGAAAATCATGCTGATATTGAAGTTATTGGGATGCACAAAAATCTGATGTATAAGCATGGAACTTTTTTTTTTATTTGCAGACTCGCAAAACTTTACTAAGGAAATTAAAGATGGCAAGAACATGAGTAACTATTGTTGCATTATTAGCTAAACACAAAATAATGATCTGAACACTGGATTGATCTCAACCTAAGTAGAGTACACGGACCGACCAAAAGTAAGAACACGCCTAATCATAAGATAGAAGACCTCAATGTGCAAATGTTTTGCGCATATAAGCAGGTTCATAACAGTCGTTCACTTAAAGAGTTTTCTTTTGGTCAAACGTATTTTTCATAAAATAAGATACTAACAATGCGATACTTGGAATAGAGACAATATGTGAATGAGGATTCAAACTAGAATAAATCATAGGTTAAACAGTTCCATAAGACACAGAATGGATTCAGACATCCATATTGCTGAAAATTGAAAAGATTTGAATAGCACTACTTGCTCTTAGCTAGTGATGGATAATCTTACAGATAACAAATCAAATGATAATTGATATGATGAATAGGCAAGAAGGTTCCAAAGTTTTTAGGAAAGATTTAAGGCATAATGTTTGTCTTATATCCAACACAATCTCTGGGCAATGCATCAGCAGAAGGGACCAAAATGCAAATTTCTCAAAAAGATGAAGTTCTCTGGTTTCTTCCAGAATTAAGCCTTTCTTGAACTGCCTCATAAATCCTGAACAATCTATTGTTTATTGTTCTATCCATAACAAGATTTTTATTGCACAGGGGCTCATACAGAAAGTGAAGCATTCAAAACGATTTCCTCTCATCCTCATAAACTTGATCATCAAAAGGTATTTGATATTTCATGGAAATATATTTTGGTAATTATAGCTGACCCCGCCCAGTGGGATAAGGTTTGGTTGTTGTTGTTATTATAATTATACAACATAAGAATGTGGATCTCAGCTTTTCTACGTTCTGCTAAGTTTTCTTGCAAAACAAATGGTGCTCACTATGAACCTTTTAACATCTCTAGAGATATTAGACAAGGGGGACTTATTTCCTCTTTTGTTTATTATCAGTCAAAAATACTTGCGCAACAATGATTATCTTGTTTGCTGAATCAGTATGCTCACAAGAAGAAGCTCTCTCTCCTTTCCTATAAAGTAAAAAGGAATTGTGGTATCCTTTTTGCTTATCTCTCGGTTGCCATGAGGGGCACTTACCACTAATGTCGAATTACTTTGAATATTTTAAAAGTTTTTGGTACCATCTGTCTTGAAAATTATTTTTTTCTAAATCAACAGTCTTCCTTCCCACCCAAAAACACCTTAGATTAAGCATAGAAAATGCAGCATGCTTAATATTCAAAAAGGTTCCTGCCCTATTGATAATTTGGCAACTACCTGTCAATGCATAACCACAGAGATTCTAGGTGCTCAAGATTAATATGATATTCAAACAATTGATAAATTGAATTTCAAAGAATTATCTTTCACAAGTAGGAAATAGTACATCTTTATTAATTGCTGGTTTAACTAAAGAACTTAAGAAAATCCATAATTTATCCTCCAAATTCTTTTGGAATAATTATATAGAGCACAAAATGAATCAGATAAATTGGCATACATAATATCATAGTTTGAAATCGCATATCGTGCCGAGCAGCATGGTCAAAACATAAAATTCTGGTAAATTATCAAAATCCCATATTGATTGGCACACATAATCACTCATGTGTCACTTATGCTGCTGGTGCCAAAACTTGACACAATATGGCAAGCCACAAGTGTTAAAATGAATTCAAATAATGTTTTTTTAATATTTTATCATGTGTTCGTTTAAAGTAAATAATGAAAAAAATATTTCTATTTCAATTACTAATTGATATAACAAAATATTGAGTGCTTTGTCTGAAAAATTGAAACCTAGCAATGTCATTTGGGAAATCTACCAAAAAAAAATGTTTATAGTGAAACTTCTAGCTTGTCTTCTTTTGACAAGTGATTTGCTACATCTGACTATTGGTTCTGTTGTGGTCATCATTCTTTTTCCTTATGTGTATGCGTGTTGTGAAGGGTTTATGTGGAGAATAATTCGTTGGCAGGCGTTGAAACATATGGGTCCAAAATCGTTGATGGTTTTAGCATCACCAAGGTTTCTATTCAATTGCATGCACAATGCTAAGACTGAGTACAGGCCAGCAGGAAGGTTGGATCCATTTCATTACGCTATTAGATTGTTTTCAACTCATCAATATTTTAATAGCAACAAGAAGACATGATGTCTTATATCTAATTTTGTAGATGGCTGCCTATATTGTGCCTCTGCATCACTAGTAATTGGATGCAAGTGTAATTTGAGATAGCTTAAAAATCAATACTTGCTCACATATTAGTTAACCATACTAAGATGTAGAACTCTAGCCATTTTTGATGTTTTGACAGCATAGTGATGATTTTCGCACGTAAGTAATTTTATATTTAATGTGAATTTCCTTTTCAAAAAAAAAATAATAATGTAAAAAAAGTCAGTTGAACTGCACTAGAATTCATCAATCACAAGTGAGATTTAGAAGGCAAAAGAAACTAGTCAGGATTGCAGTTGTAATAAATTCATTGATTGTTGAATTTCAACAATTCATATTTCATTCTAAAGAAAAATTAAAACGACCCTCGTGCACTAGTCCAGTATGCACGCCCTGCTTGTTCAGCTGATAAACAATCGATAAACCATGAACTGATGAATTAGGAAGTTTCTCAAGCCAAACGCATAACAACTAAAGATAATGGACGAACTTCACAATATGGATTCCAGTTCAAGGGAATTCAGCCCTGCGAGCTAAGTCTAGACCACAAACCAGGATTCCAGTGAAATCAGAAAGCGCGTGCAGCTGACCTGTTGCTTGATGGTGCTCTCAGCATCCTCCATCGCCTTGATGATTTGGTGAACGCCCTCATTACGTCCATCGCCCAAGACGAGCCCAGAGAACCTATCCGCCAGATTCCTGACCCTGCCGCCGCCCTCCGAAAGATGGATCCACGGAGGCGGCAGGTCACCTCTTCCTCCAGGAAGATCCCTCATTCGGTTGGAATCGTAGGCCCCCACACGCTGGAGATCCCAGAACGCCCCTCCCCACGCCGGGCCAGGATCGGAGTAGCCCGAGGACCTCAAATCGGGCATCAAACAGGTCGAATCGCGAAGCAGAGCGAAGGGCGTGGAGGATCGAGTGGCGGCGCAAGAGATCGAGACGGAGACGGGAGGGAACGAGAGAGGGGAGATGAATCGACGCCCGAGGCTGGCTCTTCTTCTCTCTTGCGAGTGATGTGAGAGAGCGAGGAAGAAAGGGGGATAGATCCGCAGAATGTGTTATTATATTATTTATTTTTATTAGTGGCGGTATATATATATATATATATATATATATATAATATATGTATGTATGTATTTGTTGGACGTGCGTGACCGTGAGCAACGTGCAGATATGACGTTGGCAACTCAATTTCCCTATAAATAAAATATTCTATTTATTCTCTCTTCCACGCCGCCTGCAGTTCAAAACCTCAACGTGGGAAATTACCCAAATTAAAATTCCCCTCACCGCTCTCGCTCCCTCCCTCCATCTCCGTCCAGCCGACCCTGCGTTACCGGCGAGAAAGTTTAATATTAAAATATTCCTCACCGCCCTCTCTCGCACGCGCGCGCTCCCTCTGTCTCCATCGTCCGTCTTCGTCGTCCATCTCCGTCGTTCGTCGTCCCCGCAGGAAAGTTTCACCAGCGTCTGTAATCTCCCAGCTACTGTGAGAGCTTACCACCTCTCTCCATTGACAATGGTAATTCGTTTAATTTTAATTTGTTATTCTACACCGTTATAGAATACATATATTAGAATGATTAATGTTATGCTATAACGTGCAGGGACGACAGTGCCTACAAACAGCTGCAGGCTAAAGTCAAGTGGTTGCAGGTTATCTGCTACACGTTGTAGCAGCTACAAACGCGAAGTAGCCACTTGGGAAGGCATATGCTTGGTAGCTACAAATTCTAGCAGATATTACCCCTACAAAGAGGCAAGTCCCTACAAATTCCAGTGCTTTTGCTTCGCTTCTTAACGTTCCATCAACTACTTCGCAGCAAACCGTCATTGTAGTTGCTACAACTTGTAGCAGCTAACTTGGATTGGTCGTTGTAGAAGGTCGGAAGGATTTATGCTGCGACGTGCAAGGCCGACGCCTGCAACAACCGCCTACAGCCACTTGGACTTTCCTTTACTGCTACAAGTTGTTGCAACTACATGGAGAGTTAGCTACTACAACGTGTAGCAGCTACCCGTCAACTGTTAACTGCTACACCTTGTAGCAGCTAACTCTCCATGTAGCTGTGACACCTTGTAGCTGTAACGCCCCGAAAATTCTCAAAAATAATTTTAGAAATATTCTACAATTTTTCTGGAATTTTAGAATATTTTTACGGAATTTTCCGAGTAGCGAAAGTAGCAAAAATAATTAGAGCCGTAAATAGCTTACGCGGGGGATTGAACCCGCGTCCTCTAGCTGAGCCGAGACTTAGGGGAATCCGGCTAGCCAGGAGCCCCAGCAGGGGTGTGCTGAAAGGAAAGGGAAACATTAATATTTATACTTAAGTTGGGTCGAATTACCACTTAATATAAATAGGGAAAATAATTATGTGAGGAGTTATTTTGGTTTTACTTTCCACCGTGACTTCCTCTCCTCACCCTAGCCACGCTGACGCCCCTTCTCCTCCTCCTTCTCTCGGCGCACCAAGCCCCAAGGGCTCTCGGATCACTTTCCGGCGACGACTCCGACACGAGGACGTTCCCCTCCGCGAGAAGAACACGTAGACGCGAGGAGATCGTCGAGAAGATCGTCTCCACCGGAAAACTAGCGCTTAGATTTGTAAGAAATCTA
>JBBMJZ010000060.1:4364672-4381905 GCA_037833815.1 Zingiber zerumbet
TGCATTGTCCATGTTTCTACCCGTATTGTCAAACATCGAAACCACGACCAAGACTCAAGCTTGGTCAACTAGGTCAACCTTGACCTGAAGGATATTGCACCAACACCTTTACCCAATATCCGATCAACCTTGTTTTGGAAATCCTCTTTGCCTAGCATCTGGTTAACTCTGACTTGTTGTGACTTCTCTACCAAGTGTCCGGTTAATTCTTTGATCCACTTAGACTTTTCTCCTTGTGCCAAGTATCTGGTCAATCCTTTGATGTACTTGGACTTCCAATCACCAAATGTCTGGTCAACCTTAACCCACTTGGACTTACAATCTCATGCCAAGTGTACAATCAGTCTTGATCCACTTGGACTTACCAATCACTAGGTGTCCGGTCAACCATTCACCCACCTGGATTTTTACATGTCTGGCTTCACTCACCAAGACTTTCTCACTGCCTAGCTTCACTCACTAGGACTTTCACCTAGCTTCACTGTTGGATCCCGTAATAGTTTTGATGTGATCAACCAAGTTGAGTTAAGTCCTATTGTCTTTTATCCTTGTGTCTAAGTGTGTAGGAGCTTAGGAATACAAGAAATCGAGCAGAAGATGTAGCTAGCGAGAAAGATGGCACGGGAAGGGAGACAACGAGCTTGATGTATTCGAGGGATAAGGTGCTGCGGAAGAGTACACCGGTGGACGAGAAGGATATGTGCGATGTTCCAAGGGACGAGAAGCCAGAGCGGAAGATTGCTCAAGGAGAAGGCCAGAAAAAGGGCTCGAGTGAGCCTTATTCTGGTTGGCCGAAATCACCCAGGCGATCCGAGCAGGAAAAGAGAAAAAGTGGCTGTAAGTGCTGCTGGAGGCGCATTCAAAGGCAGTTGAAGGCACTTCCGCACTTCTATAGAAGACACCTTTGATGAACAGTACGAAGATACTTTCCAACCCTATGGAAGGCGCCTTCAACCAGGCAGATTTTGTCGTTAAGTGGATAAATTTTTATCCACTGGCGCCTTGTTGGAGGCGCCTTCCAGCTCTATGGAAGGCGCCTTCAAGCCATGGATAAGATTTTCCAAAGTCTATAAAAAGACCCCTAAACCTAGGAAATTAACAACAACTCCTGTATTGTTTTCTTAGCAACTGTTTGAATGTTTAACGATTGTAAGAGGCTTCTCCGCCTACACAAAGGAGATCGGTTAGTGCTTTCATCATTCTTGGATTAATAACCACCTAGGTTATAACCAAGTAAATCTTGAGCCTCGTCTTTTTAGTTGTTAATTTAAGTTATTATTATTGTTGCTTTTTCATTTGAGTTGATAGAATGGGAAAGGTGTTATTTTTCTTTTCAGGCAATTCACCTTCTCTTACCGGCCCCGCTACACCAACAAGTGGCATCAAAGCCTAATAGCCTCAGAAGGACTAATCATCAATTGAAGTACTAAAACAATGGCCGGACCGACAATCTTCCTACCGAAGTTTGAGGGAGAATTTGTGTCTTGGAAGAAATGCATAGAGATATTTTTCAAAACTAATTTTGAAATACTATTAATAATTAAATATAATTTTATAGCTCCCAAAGTCTCCCAAGGAAATGAAAAGGAAGAACATTAATAGACCAAGAAGGAACAAGCAGATTTCATAGCAAATGGATGAGCCGAGTTCCACCTACTTAGCGTACTTCCACCCCAGGAAGTGAATAGGATCGGTGAGTATGAATTAGCAAAGGAACTTTAGGAGAAGTTTCTGGAACTGCACGAAGAAACTTCTGAAACAAAGCTTACGAGATGAGACCTGCTCCGGAACTAACTGACGAACCTCTAAATGGATGAAGGAGAGTCAGTAGCACATCTACACGGAAGAATCAAGGAGTTTATCACCAGATTAACAAACCTCTAAGAATCGATAACTAATCAAGATGCACAAAGGTATGCATTAAATGCATTCCTAGTAATACCGGAATGAACATCTATAGTAGACTCCTACTATATATCCAAAGATCTCGAGGTGAGGACTTTAGAAAATCTCTTTTCCATTTTTGAATTATACGAATCTCGGTGTGCAGGACAAAGAAAGGGACCGAGTCAGGACATTTCCCTAAAGGCAAGAACGGAAGATCAAGACTCCGGAGCATCAATCGATGAAGTTGAAGCGGTCCTAATGGTAAGAAAATTTAATAAGTTTTATCCGATCTAATAAGTTTAAATTGTAGACGAAAAAGGATTATCAAAACAAAAGGAAGGTCCGATGCTACAACTGCCAAGGAGAAGGGCACATCAAAGACGATTGCCCAGAACTAACGAAAAAGGAGAAGGTTAAAGGCACACGACCAACAAGACCTAAGCATAAAAATCTAAAGGTCACATGGGATGAATCATCATCCTCTGAGTCTGAGGTCGAAGCTTTCTCTGGATTAGCCCTGATGGCTAACCATAAAAAAGAAGATGAAAGCAGCTCAGAGATGAGCATTGATAAAGGGGAGGATCATCAGAAGAAAATTGCGATAAAGGGGGAGCATCAGAACATAAGGTAAGTGAGGTACGTGCACTATCTCCCAAGCAGTCTTTTAATTTCATTAAAATTCTTTCCAAAGATTTGGTAAAATTAAAAAAAGAGAACATTGATTTGAAAAAATAATTAGATAGCTTAAAATTAAAAAATGAAAGATTAAAAGAAAAAGTAGAATTATTCAAACAAAATTCTGCATGCACAAATACCTCTAATTATTCAAATGTTAAATCTATCAGTAAGCTAAATTGGTATTTACAATTTCACAGGGGTCAAATTAGAAAGATCCCAAAAAATTATGTACCTCCAAAATTTTTAATTAAACTAGTAGAAAGGAACTTATATTGGGTTCCAAGTTCATGCTTAGATTAAAATTTTTTTAATTTTTAAAAGGATAAAATGTCAGAAAGGAGATTAAATATTAATTTCTTGAAAAGACTTTATCTAAGAAAGTGGTTGTTGCTCCAATATCTAAAAAGACCTAGTGTCTCGCCACAATCTGGAAGCCAATTATTGGAATAAATGTTTAATTGACTAAATAACAAGTTAAAGTTTTTTTATGTCAAAGTATGTCTTTATGATTTTTTTTGTGAAAAATTGTTCAAAATTCTATTAAACTTATTTAGAAATTATTTTTTAACTACCCCTAAAATTGAATTTCAAAATTTTCTAACTTTCTATGTTACTTTTCCCTATTTTTTTGATGTAATCAAAGGGGGAGGAATATGTACAAGTTTAGGGGGAGTAAAGAACATTTTTTTATCACATTAAAATACATTTTTTATCACATTAAAAATGTATTTTAATGCTTAACGTAATTTTGTAATTTCTTTACAAAACTTATGTTAGTGCAATTTGTTTGTTTTTATCCCTAACTTGAACTTGGGTTGATGCACATCAAAAAGTAGGAGATTGTTGGAACCCGTGATAGTTTTGACGTAATCAACCAAATTGAGTTAGATCCTGTTGTGTATGATCCTTATGTCTAAGTGTACAGGAGCTTAGGAACACAAGAAGTCGAGTGGAAGACGCGGCTAGCGAGAAGGATGGCACAGGAAGGGAGCCGACCGGCTCGGTGCATCCGAGGGACGAGGTGCTACGAAAGAGTACACCAATGGACGAGAAAGATGTGTACAACGTTCCGAGAGATGAGAAGCTAAAGTGGAAGCCTGCTCGAGGAGAAGGCCGGAAAATGAGTTCGTGTGAGGCATATTCAGGATGGACGCGATCACCATGGTGATCGGTGCAGCAGAAGAACCAAAAGAAGGCTAGAAATACTGCTGGAGGCGCTTTCATAAGAAGTTGAAGGCACCTCGGAGGTGCCTCTGCGCCTCCACACCTTCACTGTGGAAGGCACCCTCTATGGTTGGAAGACACCTTTGATGAATAATACTAAGATGCCTTCCAGCCCTATGGATGACACCTTGGACTAGGCTAGTTTTACCGTTGCCAAGGGATAAAGCTTTATCCTTTGACACCTCACTAAAGGCGCCTTCCAGCCTATTGGAGGCGCCTTCCAACCACGGATAACTTTTTTCAAGGGTTATAAAAAGACCCCTGGACCTAAGAAATAATCAATCACCTCCTGTATTTTTTTCCTAGCAACTGTCTGAGCATTTAACGATTATAAGAGGCTTCTCCATGTATACGAAGGAGATCTTTTAGAGCTTTTTCATTACCCTTAGATTAACAAACACCTAGGTTATAACCAGGTAAATAGTGTGCCTCATCTTTTTAGTTGTTAATTTAAGTTATTATTATTGTTCTTTTAATTTGAGTTGAAAGAACGGGAAAGGTATTATTTTTTTTCAAGTAATTTACCTCCCTTAAGCTAGCCGCCAGGGCTCAACATACAAGAGTTGATACTTAATTCCTATGTCCAGGGGTCTTTTTATAGCCCCTGAAAAATCTTATCCATGGTTGGAAGGCCTCCAATAAGCTGAAAGGTGCCTCCAGCAAGGCAAGAAAGGATAAAACTTTATCCTTTGCCAACGACACTTTTGCCCATTCGAAGGCGCCCTCCAAGTTGATTGAAGGTGTCTTCCATGAAGGGTTGAAGGCACCTTCAATAGCTTGAAGGCGCCTTCCACCAGAAAGGTATGAGGGCACCTTTAATCCACTTGAAGGCGCCTTCAACAGCTTCTTTCAAGCTCCAAGTCTTCTCCTTTGGCTCTTCCACTGCTCCGCTCGCTTGGGTGATTTCGGCCAACCGGAATAGGGCTCACCTAAACTTATTTTCCTGCCTTCTCCTCGAGCAGTCTTCCTCCCCATCTTCTCGTCCTTAGGACTGTCACGTGCGTTCTTCTCGTCTGTCGGTGTACTCTTCTGCAGTACCTCGTCCTTCGAATGCACCGAGCTCATCAATTCTCTTCCCGTATCATCCTTCTCACTAGTTGTGTCTTCCGCTTGACTTCTTGTATTCCTAAGCTCCTGCACACTTAGACACAAGGATCAAATACACAGGACCTAATTTAATTTGATTGATTACATCAAAAATAACATGGGGTACCAACATATTATATATCTTTTGATATGATATATCTAGTATAAATCATCCTCTCATATCTCGCTGAATATTTTTAGGTTTATATTTATCTGCAAATACAAATTGACTTTCAATCTGAAAAGCTATAAAAGTTGTGCATGCAAGATGATCAGCCTTTTCTAAGTAAAGATCGCATTGGTGTTCTTATAAATATTTTGGAATGATGAACTCTATTGTAATTATTGCTCATGTGCAGTTTTCTCCAACACAAATGACTTTAACTCTCATTTTCTTGAGTACTCCTGTATTTTGTAAATGGACCATTTCTTCATAGAATATTCAGCAAATGCATCTTTAAATTATTTTTGGATTAGAAATACTTGCACAAAGAATCAATAATTTTTTAGTTAGTAATACTGTCATTAGTGTAGTGAGGAATATGAAAGTCAAAGAATAATACATCTAATTCAATTGAGTGTCTATTATATTATGAAAGGTCAAAAAAAATATATATCATTATACTATTATTTTAAATTTAAATAATAAGTTGCTTATTACATATTAAATTTTATATTGCTTTACCAACATAAAAAAAATCATCCCTCCCGTGTAATTCTTGCCTTTTCAACACAATCAATTTTGAGTTCATTACATATTGAATCATTATGACTGTTGGATCTATTAAATAATCTATATCATTTGCTATAAATTCATCCTTGTAAACATCTCTTTCATTTTCTACTAGCATTCTAATGTTATATTTTTGTTGTTGAGTCTATGCATATTCAAACAATTCTTCTAAACAACTATGGCCTATAACATCGTCAATACTAACAGCTTCTTCTCTTAAATTGTATATACAATTCGTACTATCTCCATTACTCACCACAACACTAGCAAAAGTGGAAAATGTCATCTTACTACCACTGGTATTTATGCTTGGTACAACATCACTGAGTCAGTCTTCTTTTTTTGAATCAATCAATTCCATCTTACGTAACACAACTTCATCAAAAAAATGTATCCTTGTATTGATGCAAGCGTAACTAACAATCACTTCTATTAAATATGTGAATATTTTTATAACAGTACCTTGTGAAAGAAGACAATAGATCATCACATGTTTCTAAATTTGTAGTGACCAATTTTAAATTTTAAAATTTCACATACAAGCAACTTTAATCTCGTAACCATATTTTTATGGATTGATTTAGGGTTATTATAAATTAAACTCTCAAGAGGATAAGGGAAGACATTAAAGTCCATATGCATACCATTAAGAACACAAGATAATCACCACTTTTCTAATCCAAGTTGCTAAGGTTCCATATAATGTTAATCTATACATCATATTAATTTATTTATATATTAGTAGAATAACACTTACATGTGCATAAAATTGATTAGAGCAATAGACTTCGTCCACACTACAATATTAACTGTCATTCCTACAATGATTATTTTTTCTACAATGACAAAAATAATTACTAGACAAATATATAATGAAAATTTCTCGACCTATAATAATGATAAGTGCAATTTGAGATGTTACCGTCACCTAATCAGGTTTACAGTATCTCTGGCAGCATGGTTCTAAGTATTTAACAACTGCTTGAATTATTTGAACCTCGCGTTAAACTTGCTTCCACCTCCCTTCAACCTTTCTCTAATTCAATAACAAAGAATTATAAAAGTCATTACTTGAAGTTAGGTTTTGTTGCTTTCAACTTCATGGTTATGAGGGAGCCATGTGGTTGGGAGCAACTACCTCAAGAAAATCGTCAGAGCTATACACTGCATTGTTCACCAGAGAAGAACCTACACTGGAGCTACATTTGTTAGGTTTTCTCCGATCACCTTTTCTTTTCCGTGTACAATAACCTATAAAATTCAACGGAAATGATATTCCACTTGATCGATGATTTTTACCTAAGCTTCATTCCACATTTTCTATCATAAGAAGTTGTACTATTCATCGAAAAATATTTCTCACCAGCTCGATGTTTGTCACCTTCTCTCCGTTAGACTTTTTTACCTGAGGATCAACGTTCACTAAAAATTACTTGCACTGTTTCCTAAAATTTTACTTGTTCAATAGACTGGCTAAAAACAATTGGGAGGAAAGAGCAGGAAAAAACATGTCTTTAGGATTTTAAGCGATTTGGAGGCCTAATCACCAATTACAAGTGATTTGTGACATAATTATTTTTTTTAATGATTAATTTAGATATTCATCGCTCTAGTTTATTATGGTAAATTCAGTTAGCCTCATTGATTAGTTCTATAATGATCGGCCTAGTTTAATTAGTTCTATAAAAATTTTTTATTAGGCATCAGGATAAATTCAAAATTGCAAATGATGAATAATTTAGAAGTCCAACATCATTTAGTTACCTATCTTATTTAATAAAAAAATTTATAAATATTGGAGATGGATTATCTAGTAGGAAAGTTTTGCACATGCCACCGGAATAAATCTGTAGCATCGCATACGTTTGAAAATATCCAACGTGAAATGGAATCCGAGTTATCGCCCTTTACCGTCTTTTGGTTTTGGACTGTGAGCTTGTAAAGTTTTTACGGCAAATAAAGAAATTCTCTTGCATTCGGTTTTAGATGAATAAAAAATAGTTTAAAATAATTCATAAAAAATTATTTATAGATTATTTTTTTTATGATATGTAAATGAAAAAAAATTGTGTTAAGAACTCGTACAGTCTATTTTTTTTATGATATGTAAATGAAAAAAAATTGTGTTAAGAACTCGTACAGTCTATGCTCACGCTACTGAGTAAACAGAGTTTTGGTAAATGATTAGTTGCTTTATTCTTCTTCTATATTTTATTACTCTTGCTTGTTTCTGTATGCTCACAATGCTGGTAATTCGAGTTCTGTGGCTGCTCAGAGGTGGTCAAATAGAAGCGGGAAGACGTCAGGTGAGCCGTTCAGAAGAGGGAGGAGCGGCGGAGCCTTGGCTGAAGAAAAAGGCGGCGGCTGGCGGCGACTTGTACATGGCGGTGGCTGGCTGCGGTTGCACGGAAGAGAGTAGAAATGAGGGCCGCAACCTTCCTGTGATTGGCGGAGAGGGGCGGTGCGGGTGATGCCCCCTCGTGAGAGGCGGTGGCCGGCCGCCCTGTCGCGATGGTTGCCGGCGGCAGCTTATACGAGTTTCCCATTCCGTTGTCGGATGTGGTGTTTTGAAGGTAAGAATACTCTATTATACTTTGCGGGTTACTTTTTGGGTTTTGTGTGGTTGAGATTCTCGCTCCTTTCTCGGAATGACGTGTAGCGTTCTCCTTCACATTCTGATCTTTCGTGTTCTTGTTTTACTTCCCTTCTTGACATTAAGAATCATAAAGGCTGAAGCTTTGCGACATTTGTCTAGCAGAGACGATCATGGCGGAATCTCCGAGCTTGATAGCCTACAAAGTTGTGTTTTGTGCATTGGGATGTTTCATGTTGGCTACCCTCGTCTACACTACGGTGACTGATGGTTCGCCTTTTCGAGTCGAGCTCTTGACACCGTAAGTTATCTTGGGACCTCTATTGTTTAGAGATGTTTCTTGGAGGTAGTAGTGGTATGTCTGAAGTATGATGTGAATGATACAGGGAATTCTTTATCGGTCTTTGTAGAAGTATGAACGTTGGATGCTATATCTTTTACTAACCGATGAAAAACTTTTGAATCTGACTAAATCCACTCATCGCCACAAGACTGGAACTAGCAGCACTGCTTAGTCTGTATGAGTGACAAGAAGATTTGAAACCTGAGTGGATATTAAGGATCTTGTGTTGAAATTGATGTGATTGAGTCGCTAACATTGGGAAGTGTAATGTTTGCATACATGATGATTTGGAAAACATATTTTTGACTAAGAGTGGATCTGTTTGGGTGAGGGATTGAGGCAGAGAAATAAGATTGAGGATACAACAATAAACCAAGTCTTATCCCACTAGATGGGGAGAGATATAAGATCGAGGATGTTTGAGAATAAATGAACTAGCTAGAAGTTTACTAAATTGGCTGGTAGGAGTTTAGGCGATCTCTGATTGGTGGTTCTATGGAAAGTTTTGTGAGTCAGATAAGTTATAAATCAAAAATTGGAATGTTCTAATTTTTTTGGAGTGCTTCACACAACCAAGATAACAGTTTGATTGCAATTTTTCCTGTTAATTAATTTGGATTAGCATGATTATTAATTAGTCACCCCAAATAGTTGCGACCAGCATGGCTTGGTGATGATTGGAAATGAAGCTTTCTCTCCGTCTTAACAACTACATACAAAGCTAGCTACTTGATAATAATTGTAGTAGACATTTACATGAAGTGCAAAAAATTTCACCTGAAACTTAGTGGTTTACTTATTTATGAAATCTATATACTTATTCTAAGCGCTGATATTTTGACTAATAATTTAGTGGTTTACTTGCTTATGAAGTCCATATGATTTATTGAATGCAAATAATTTCACCAGTAATTTAGTGGTGTAATGAAATGCATATGATTTATTTTTAGAACCTACTTTTGCTCAGGTATCAAGCACCACTAGTGTTTTGTTATTTCACCAATAAACTTGACATGTGTTTCTTTCTCTGGCTTTAGGTGGATGATTGCAACTTTGATAGACTTCTATGTCAATGTTGTTGCTATAGCAGTAAGTACAATAACTTGAAGATCTAGATTATATTAGTTCACTGTTTTTCCTCCTAATTGCAAAGCATCCCTTTCCATTTAAATTTGGGTTGTCTACCCTTTTGTTTCTTGGCCTATCATTTGTTGGTATTTCATGATTTTAAATTTTCTTAGCAGAAATATTCTTAGCAAAGCATACCAGGATTTGAATTGATGATGATCTAGTCCATTGTTGTTTTTTGAGTTGGAAGTTAGACTTGTTTCTAAATCTAGAGTCTAAAGCTTTTTGATACTTAAGACTCTTCGTTTACCATGTCCGGACTATTGTTGATACTAACAGTTGAACACCAACACTCCGAGGGTATCCTCAATATTCCTATTGGTCATGTGTAAAAAATTTAAAAATAGTTGTGCTAGTCATACTTTTTTTATCCAAGCCATAATAACATAGACCCCAAGGTGTAGAAAGTTGCATAGTATTAAGGACAAGATGAATTACACAACAACAACTACCAAGCCTTATCCCACTAAATGGGGTAGGCTATATGGATCCTTTTATGTATCTCCAACTATATCATCATTTATATTTAAATAAAGTTTATCTTGTTTTATTGTTACTAACCAAGTCTTTTTTGGTCTTTCTCTTCCTCATTTGATATGCATGTTTGTCATAGTTTCACATCACCTAACTGGAGTATTTATTGGTCATCTAAGTACATGCATGTGTCATCTTAAACATATCTCTCAGAGTTTTCCCTCAATAGATGCAACTCCGACTTTCTCTCTAATGCTATCATTTCTTATTCTGTCTATTCTCGTATATCCACACATCCACCTTAACATCCTCATCTTTGCAACTCTCATCTTCTGCTCATATGCTCGAGTCATAGCCCAACATTCAACACCATATAACATAGCAGGTCTAACTGCAGTTTTGTAGAATTTTCCTTTAAGTTTTAGAGGTACTTTATGGTCACATAAAACACCCGACATTCTTCTCCATTTCAATTATCCTGCTTATATTCTATGTAAGACATCTCTCTCAATCCCTCTATCAGTTTGCAAAAATGATCCTAAATATCTAAACCTCTCGGCTCTCAATCCCTCTATCAGTTTACAAAAATGATCCTAAATATCTAAACCTCTCGGCTCTGGGCAACTTGTCGTCTCCTATCTTAACAATTATCTCATTATATCTAATATTGCTAAACTTAAATTCTATATATTCTCTCTTTATTCTATTAAGCCTAAAATCTTTCCCTTCTAGTGTTTCCCGCCAAGATTCTAGTTTAGCGTTTACTCCTTCACGTATGTTATCTACCAAAATAACATGCACCACGGTTCTGTGTCTTGAATATGTGCAGTCAGTCCGTCCATAATTAGTGTAAAAAGATAGGGACTTAGAGCTGATCTTTGATGTAACCCTATCTTTATTGGAAATGCTTCAGTTACTCCATCTGAAGTCTTTACTCTGGTCGTAAATTATATACTATTAATATAACTGACCAAAATGAATATTGCTATTTCGATTGATCAAATGACTTAAATCTATTTGTGGAATGTCTCAATCTCACATTACGTGGTTCTATTATAAAGGAGGGAAATATAATATCAAGATGTTTCCATGCAGGGGAATAACAAGGATGACACATAATACCTCCTTCGTGCTCATGTTCATGATACTACATCATGTGTCAAGCTATAGCGGATGATGCATACAAGTGTTGAAGTCAAGTAGTTAAAGGAAAGTAATATATCACTTTCTAAGCAATATTTTTCTTCTTCTTCCCTAGTATGCGAGTACGATGCTTATAACAAGGGTGAGTATTGATTTGACATTCACTCAAATCACTATCTTCATTCTAAAATATCATACAGTTGTTTATACAATAATCAATCTTCTCTACAGGTAAACCCAAATCTCTAACCAATTTCTTTGTACTGTAAAAACTATCAGTCATTATGTTATCAGTAGGAAGCAACTCTGACATTAATTTACATATGTCATCAGAACACCATTCTGAAAAATGATATTACGCTTTCATATTCAATATCCTTCCAGTAGCTGATAGTTGGGAATGATTAGAGGGAATGTCTTCCCATATTTCTCTTTCACCGACCTTTAACATTTTATATAGTTGCTGATATTCATGTGTTGGTATTTAATCTATATTTAAATAATCAACTACCGCATTCATCACATTGTGAATCATTGATTTCATTGTAATATCATTAGTTGATGATTCATTCGTAGTAAAAGTTGTGTCAAATGGCGAACACTAAAAGGTCCAATTGGTTAATACAAATAAGGTTCTCCATGACAATATCAATTGTAGTAATTTGACACAAAACCATTTCTACATATATGCACTTTCACGGTATCCTCATCATGGTCTATTTCTACATTTTGAATGATTACACAGATACCATAACTCGGCACCATTTATACATTTTGGATGACTCTTAGCAAAGTTCACAAATTCTTTAATTTTAGCAATAAAATTATCTCTAATAAATCTATTTTCTAATTGATTGTACATCCAAACTTTGTTCATAGGCATTGTCACCTAATGTGAATACAATTTAAAATACTATTAAACTTATACAATTTAAGATCAAATCTAAATCATAAAAAACCTATAATTCGGATGAAACAAATAATAAACAATCCTATCTTTCATGCTCCAACCAAAAGCTAATGTGCTCTAAAATTAATATAAATATAAATATACCAACACTAAAATTAATAATGACTATATCATGTTATATATCAAAATACTAACTTAATATATATCTAAATTCAACTATGAAAAATATCACATATTTACTATTTATTAAATTATACATGAAGAAGAATAGTCTAGCTGGAGAATAGCAGTAAATGTAGTATACTACAAAAACTTAGCGAAAATTAATCACAAACAAGCATAACAAAAGAGTATGTGGCAAACTGTGCTTGTAGCTGCGAGCTTGCGATAGGGTGATCTCGATTTAGTGGCTTACTGAGCTTGTGGCTAGCCACGTTACCAACTGCCAATTGGCCAAGAAGCCGACTGCGACCTGACGCCCGGCCATGCTCTGCCAGCAGCCACCATAGTCGTCGGCAGAGAGCAAGCGACCATCACAATTGTTGGCCGGTAAAGTCACCAGCACACGGCTGGCGGTTGACAAAGCCGCCAGCAACTTGCTAGCGGTCGGCAAAGTCACCAACCGCTTGTTAGCAGTCGACAAAGCCACCAACCGCTTGCTAGCGGTCGGCAAAGCCAGCAGATGTGTGCCAACAACCAACAGAGATCGTGAAGAGAAGAAAAGGACTAGAACTTATCCGAAGATCACCGAAGAGGAGAGAACCGTTGAGATCGCCAGAGACTAGAAAAATTGTGCAAGGAGGAAAAGAGGGTCGTGTGCCCTAATATTATTTTTAGTTTTACCGACGAAATTTACAATTCCATTGGTAATTACATAATTACCCATGGAATTTATAAATTCTATCAGTAAAACTAAAATAGATTTTAAATTTTGTCGATCAATTTGTTTTTCAAATTTTTAATATTAATAAATATATCGATGAAAATTTATTTTTTTGGATAATATTTAAAAATATTCTGATGGAATAATATTCCGCTGGCATTTTCGGTTGGTAAAGCAGATACTTGATGTAGTGTTCATGACGTATCTCGTAGACATTTACTCCGACATGAACCATCCGTGAATAATTTTCTACGTCCATCCAACACCGCTCCTTCCCAGATGGCCATGCAGCAGCTAGCCACCATGCCATCCAGCTGCCTGGCGATCTCCTTTAATCCTACGCTCGCTGAGGTGATCCAGGCCGAATACTTGATCTCCTTTTCTTCAAGTAAATGTAAATGTTACGTTGCTCCAGGAGGAAGACCTGCGACTAGCAACTTGCTCTTCTACGCCTTACACGGAGCAAAAACTGCATGACGAAGGGTTAAAAGAGAAAAAACGAGAGTCAATCCCTTCGTTGACTTCTCGTTTCATTGCACAATGACTTCTCGTTGCACAATTTTAAACTAGTCCGCGTAGCGTAGCCCGTTTGAATCAATTAACCTACTCGGATTGCACAACCTTTATACCGCTTGACCGGTCACACTAATTGTGACTTAACGGAATTAATTAATTTATCCGATCGATCGATCCATCGATCGACTCACTTATACTAACTCGCTCACTCAAACTAATGAGGTTAATCGACTTGTCTGGGATAATTAAATTGATCAAGTGGCTCGAGCCAATTATATCAATCGGCATGCCCAATTCTCTAAACCTAGCTACGAATTGTTCAAAAGTCACGGTGCCGTCGCCATCTCGTAGGACAGGGGCAGGGAAGTGACATTTCATCTTACAAAATCAATGACAAACAGTGGCGCCACAGGTATTTTGTTGTCATCTATTCCGTGCATATATTGGCGCTGGCGATGGATCAGCAGGCAGATGCAGGACGACACGACAAACGCCACATCTGTCCATATGCCTAGTCCATCAACCTCCCTAGCAATTAACATCACTTCAACGTGCCGCCCCGAATTAAGGAGTGTCGGTGATCATCTTAGAAAATAAATAAATAAATAAATATCAAAAATCAAAGGGACATTTAGAGGTATAGTAAATAGAGAAAATTCACTACATTTAGAATTACGTCAATAATTTTTTTAAGTAAATAAAGAAAATAAAAATATACTAATTTCAATTAATTAAAATTAGAGGTATAGTAATTTTTTTTACCAAGATAATTATATATTTCATATAATAACTTTGACGAAATTATTATATGATTATTTTAAAATTATATTTTAAATCTAAATACATAGATACAGTGGGTAAAACTATCGAATTCTATAAAAAAAAAAATTGCTCATATTTTTATTTTATTTGCTTAAAGGAAGTTTAGTGCGGTTTAATATACCTAATCTTACCGAACCACTCGTCACAATAAATATCAAAGCAACAACTTGTTTAAGGGCACCAAACTACTCCAATAATATCGTGTACAAACGTCTTTTTCGAATTAAATTATTGCTTGTCCAATTGATCATGCTCATAAATAAGCAAACACGTCGAAAGGGCCTCCGGGAACGGTACAATGGTAAGACGTTTAGCGGATACTCAATTTTAAAAAAAATATATAAAAAATGATACGACGTATGATTATCTAAGTAGAGTGAGGCGGCCCTCGTTTTACAGAGCGGTCATATTTGAGGCTCACAAATTTAGTACCCAAATGAAGCATGAGGACCTACAATGATAGGTTGATTGTGGAGGTTAGTTGTTGATGATCTTCAACATAAGCACTTTTCGGAGTTGGATCAGTCACTTCCATAATTAATCGGTTTGAATAACTGAAAATCTAAATTATCAAACAAAAAAAATGTCGGAGAGGTTTAATTTCACCTCACAAACAAGGGTGGCTTACGTAATGAATCCAATTTATATTTCTCTCGATAAGTTGGTGGTAGCAGGGCTACGAGGCTCAAGCTTTGAATCAGCTGTGGGGTTCATTGTCACACGTGAACAAACACACACAAAAATGAAAATCAATGAAAATATTATCTCTTTTTTATGATCAATTGATTTTTCTTTAAAGAAACGAGCAATTCACTGCCACTTTGCAAGCCCAAGCCCACCCATAGACAGAGACGCGAGGACTAGAATACTTGTGCTTCTCTATGCAACTTTGTACATGTCAGGCACGGATACTGTAGACCGCAAAGCATGATTTAGAAGATGGACCACATCACTTATAGATAAGATTGTATAGACTCCATCTATTATACATGTGAGATCTATGAAATCTCACCTATAATCAAACAACCTCTGGTTTAGGAGTGAATCAGGGGTTGTAATCTAGAGGATCCTGAGTGGTACATGTCTAGCTAGCGTAGCATGATGTTCTTGTTTGTCCTTTATTTCTCTTTTATCTTTAGATTTCTCAGAAATTAAACTCATGTATTTATATTTGTGCAATTACCAATTAGATGTAACAAAGACATCTAACCATTAAAAGGTACGATTTTTAATACGTCTAGATTATATTCTCACATGCAAAGTGTGTGTTGAGCAAAGCATTGATATAGTTGTTGCCTGTATTTGTGCTTTATCCTAACTCACTTTGAGCCCATAATTAACTTCATGGGCACAAGGGGTCACCATCTATAAACATCAAGTAATAATCATGATATTGATTTAAATTTGACAAAAGAGTGCAAATTTGTCGGCATAAGTTGGATATTGGTGCGCACTTAAAAAACAGAAGAGTAATCCCATTAAAAATTAGGAGTTAATTAAGTAGCCACAAACAAACACGTCGAACGTTAATATAAATCGTCTAAATTTATTACCACCACGCACCAATGAAGGCATTTTGCAATTTTCTAAGAAAAAAACTATCCATTGATAATTAGATAATTGTTATAAGAAAATGATACACACACACACACAAAATTTGGATACTTGTTATAATTTAGACACTCAAAGTGTAAGTAAAATATAATTATAGAATTTTGATCACAATGTTCAATTATACATGTTCATGTAAAATTTATTCATTTATTTATATTTTTTATGTATCTCATGACTACTTACTACTTATTGTTAGAATCTTGCGAGTTGGAAATAGGGGTTGAATAGCTCAAATCACATGTTATTGAGATTGAGAAGCAAAAACCTTAAAGTGATACGAGCACAATGCTAACTTGATATTTTTTATTTGATAACCACCTCTTTGAAGTAATTAATTCAAGGATTCACTCCTACCTATTCACTTCTACTAAACGTTCTTCTTCTTGAAAAAGACTCAAAAGCGGAGAAACCTTCTTATAGCAAGCTTATAGCAGCTTACAAAAATACGCAAATGAAATAGCAACAAGAGAAAAGAAAAGAAGAGATTACAAGTTTTGAATTAGTTCTCCTTCTCTTGGTTACTTAAAGAAGTTGCAAATGGGAGCTTGACACTGAGCAGTCGAATCATAATGGAACAGTAGCCTCTTTTTGTTCCCTAAGTCTTCTTTTAAATGATTCAGAATTTGATATAGGAGGATCCGAAGATTATTATTATTATTTTAGTAATTTCTATCTTTTGGTAATTTTATATTCTTTTTGGTATTTTAGGTATTTTTAGTAATTTATATCTTTTTATATTTTTAAAATTTGAGTCCGTTTAGAAATTTTAGGATGGTTATGTAAGTACCTCGAGTTATTTTTGATGTGATCAATCGAGTTAATTTAGAGTTTACAGATTTGATGTCTTGTGCCTAAGTGTGCAAGGACTTAGGAACACAAGAAATCAAGTGGAAGATGCAGCAAGCGAGAATAACAGTATGATAAGAGAGTCGACGAGTTCAGTACATCTGAGGGACAAGGAGCTATAAAAGAATACACCAGTGTATGATAAGAACGCACACTATGCATGTTAGTTAGAGCCCTAGAGCCAATCATTTGATAATTGTATGAACTCATTGTATCATATTCTTGTATATAAATAAATACATTAGTTTTGGTTATTATACTTACTTGTATTGGTGTCAAATAAACTAAGTATAATAGCGTCCTTGAGTAGAAGGTTCTCACCTATATCAATCGGTTAGTTGAACCGATAGTGA
>JBBMJZ010000060.1:4517510-4532708 GCA_037833815.1 Zingiber zerumbet
TTCTTTCACCAGTTCTTAGGGCCAGTGAGAAATTGAGTGAAGCTCTTATAACTTCAGTAACAAATGTATTCATTTTATTTTCATGTCTCCAGCAAGTTAGATGGACAAGATTCAGGGATTGTGAAATTCTGGAATATGAAATTATGGAGCTGTGAAGTGAACCAGTGAAGGCAATGGCATAAACTTGGTACAAGAACTGTGGTGATAGAAATGCAGAAGTTGAAAATTGCCAATTCATTGAAGTTGTACCAAACCTTTAAATTGATTATTTGAAGCTGAAACAAAATGGAAATCAAGCTAGTGTCGATTAAATGTTAATTGTGAAGCCCTACAGAAATGGATGTTGAAGCTTGATGAGAAGAATCAATTAATCTGAAAAACTATAATGCTTGAAGCTGCTGTTGGAGTTCACTTGTGTGTCAATTTTCTTGGACCTGATTTCTACTATGAAACTTAGCTCCTGTTCAAAAGAATTCAAGAAATAGAAATTGAATCTAGGTCGTGTTTTTCTGGAATTTGAGTTGTAAAATGCTGGAAGTTATGTTTATTTAGCACATTAAGCCCTTGCTGGATTTAATGCTAGAAGCGAATTCCATAAATAAGGTGGAATCAATAGTAGAGAGATACAGTATTAAGGTTGAAGGATACTGGGAGGTAGTAAAAAAATGCACAATGGAAGCTGGAATCTCTACGACGCAGGAATGCAGATTGAATTGTAGGGATGTGTCAATCTGCAATTCGATTTGTTTGAGCTGGAATGAATTGAATTTAAGTTGTTGTTTATGGAATGCTTAATAAGATGTTTTATGGAGATTAAAACTTCAAAGATTGATCAGTGAATGCAAGGAAATCAGAATTTGGAACTTTAGCAGAAAATGCAGAACAAATATCAGAAATGAAAATGGAAGTGATGAATTCTGCCAAATCTTTATGATGTTCTGAATTACAGCACTTTGGATCCAAGTTTAAATCAATTGAGTGTCAAATGCATTCCTCACCTGGGGCCAACTCTTCACAATTCAAACCCAAATACCCTCCAATTTAAGATTCTGAAGCATTAAATCTAGGATGATCAAAATGCAGAATTAGTTGAAATTTTGAAATTTCTAGGTATAGCCACACTGAGATCAACAGAAATCTGAAAATAAATCAGAGTAAAAGTGGCTTAGTTAAGTGGTTGAGCACTGATCATTCTAATCAGTGCATTCAGGAAAAGGAACAGAGAGTAGTGTTGAATTCAAATTCAGAAACATTGAATGTGAGGAAACTAAAATGCATAATTTAATGCCATCAATTTTTCAGCAATTCCAGAATGCAGAATAGGAAGCTACAAATTTTTGTCCAATGATCAGTGACTTCGGAATGGCCAAAGTTATCAATAAGCATCTCATGGTTCCATATCTTCCACCATAGTTTAAATTTTATTTATCTCATTTCCTTTCTAACATCCATATTCTCATTTGAATTGATCCATGCTTTCTTTGCCATCATATAAGCCTTCATAATTATGCATTCTAATGCTTATGATAGCAGTAAAGAGTAGAAGATAAGCAAGCATATGGTAGTGCATGAACCATGAGCGACTTGAGTGCCCTCCACTAGTACATGAATTTGAGATTAGGATTGAGAGCTACCAAAAATTTCCTTGTGAGAATTAGTTGTTGTTATCATTCTCAGTTATTCATAATGGATTGAAATAATTAGGTGGTTAACCAAAGGTAAGAATGGAGTTTATGATAGTTTGAGTTGTTGAGACTTACCAATCCTAAGTAACTTGTTTTGATTATTTTCTAAACATGAAGGAGAATTATCAGGAGGTTTAACTTTAGTTGTTTCTTTAGTTTTGTTCACTTGCACGAGACATGCAAGAATAAGTGTGGGAGATTTGATAAGTTATTACTTAATACATTCTTTTGGATTGGTATTGGGTGTATTACATTTAATTGCACATACATATATGCATTTTTTATCATGTTTATACATTGAGATTGTAAAATACGATACCCAAATAATAATTAAATAATAAGGTTATTTGACAAATAATCTTATTGGATTTTTCAAGAATTTTTAGTAATTCTCTGGGATTTAATCGAAGCTCGTATGACGTATTTAGAGGGGATGCATTTATAGGCTTGAGAAAAAGCCTGTTTGGATTACCTAATTAAGTGGAAGTTGATTGAAAAGTTAACATAAGATTTAATTGATTTAAACCTAAGTTTATAACCTAAATATCATCATGCCCTAAGTTCCTTCCGCCAAAACCTTTCCACCCGATCCCCTCCCTCTCACATCGATTCTTCTCCCCTCTTCCCTGATCTCAGCGACGCAAATCGGATATGCCGAGGCCTTTCAAGATCGAGTTGAAGACGGAAGCAATCGAAGAAAAGGAAAAGGGAGACGGAAAAGCCCGAGTGACAAGATATCCCTAGTTCCCCGATCTGCCGGCGCCGAGAGCCACTCAAGCTCCACCCGAGTGCCGCCATTGATCCATTTCTCCATCTCCCTCTTCCTCCTCAGTGCCGATCCACCGCCACTTCCTCTGTCGTCTTCGTCTCTGTTGCGGTCGACCTCGGCTAGTGACGACACCATCGTCAAATGGTACTGGTGTGTGCGATCTCCAGCAGTAGAGGCTACAGATCGATCCCATCGTCGCCTATAGATCTATATCGCTACCCTAACTTGGATCAACGCTGCCTTGCTCTCTTCCGTGCCCAATTACTTGGTGGTCAGATGACCTAGTAATAGAAAGGAGTCTGTCGGTAATATATTGAGGTGAGGAAATGCTTAGAAATGGATTAGTAGAAATTGTTGTTCCATTATCTGTATTGGGATGTAGAGATTTTGATGTGTAGCTGGTTCTTGTAGTTTCTGCAAGCACTATTTTCCAACGAACCATAGTGCAGTCCATCATTTCTGGAAGCTACTTTCTTCAGACATGAGTCCATAAAGGAGGTTTCCTATCAGGTGAGTTGTTGGAATTGGTCTATATTTAGCTAAGCTGAGTTGAGTATGGAATGCTTATGAATAGTTGTGGTTATCATAATTTGGATTGATTAAGGTCAATGAATTATATAATGTGGATTCATGATGCTTAGTGGTTGATGGAATTAAACTCAATTGGATGGTGATTATGGTTAGGGTTGTTTAATCTATTGGATTATGGGCTTGATTAGTTGATATGAGTATTTTAAGCTTGGCATTGACTAATTTAAAAGATGTTTGTTTTAATTGAGGATTAAATGGATACATGATTGATTATATTGGTTGGATTGTTAGTTTATATGCTGATGGATAATTGAAGTATGGTAACAAGAAGGGTTAACTAGTTGAAGTGGATTAAATCATGTAATTGGATGAATTAAGAATGTTGGATTTATGTTGAATTGACTTATTAGTAAATGGATTGTTATATGAATCAATTAAAGAGTTGATAAGGTTGGGTTAAATCTAATTAACCAATGGATTGGGAGAATCAAGATTCATAGTTGGATTAAGGTTTTTCCCTAATTAAGTTGTGTTTGGGTTTAGCTAGTTGTTGCTTATGTAATTAGTTAAATTGTACAATATATGATTTGCAGGACGTTGTTTCGAGATAAGCACTCCGACGCGGGGATTGTTTAGCTCGATCTACATTTAAGGCAAGTATTTCTTGCTTTATCTTTCTAGTATATTGATCTTAGTGCATGAGCTATACATTTGGATTGGTATTGTGTTTATCTTAACTCCACTCGTATTTTTCTTATGCTTGAAGCTTATCCGCTCAATCTTTGAGCTACTCATTTCTGTATCTATACAGTCTCTTGTTGCTATCTATGATATTTAGCAGATACCAAATACCAAATACTAGATACAAGATATTAGATATTGAATATATAGATACTAGATATCATATTTACTTGCTTTGAATGTTGTATGTTTACATTATCTTATTGAACATGCTGGATTCATGTAGTATACCTATTTTCTGCTTATATATGTTATGATTGCTACATCTTGCATATCATGTCATTGCATACATGCAGGCGACCACGTCTCCCTTGTGGGAGAGTGAGTCGTCGGGTTGCGCCGCACACTCAGCCACTCATGGGTAGTAGTAGCTAGAGGAGATGTCACTTGTCCTGTCGTTTCGCACTCGGCCACTCATGGGTAGTGGTAGCTTGAGTGGTGAGCATCATAGACCCCCTTTGCTTTGTAGGTAGATAGCTACTAAACACCTGTCCACTCGGTCACTCGAGAGTAGTGGCGGCCTTTGAGTGGTACAGTTGTCATCGATCCGGCCTCTCAACCATACAGGGGTGGTGGGGTGACCATCCGTACATACACTATTATTATTATACCTGCTGTTACTGTTGCTTACTTATGCTTCTATTACTAGCTTATGTTGTTGTTGCTTACTTATGCTGATATGCTTACATAGGTTGAGATATATACCTATGGTATGTGTTTATACACTGGTTTACTTATGGTTAATATGTATATACCTCACATGTTACTCATGTAGTTATGAGCAGTACTGTAGCAAGTCCTTGCTACACTTGACCTCCTATTACTAGCCTAGGATATGGTTTTAGGTATGGACATTTATTATGAAATCACCGTAGTATCTGCTATTGTTCCATACGAGACTGTATACCTTTGTATCTCTAGTTTCTTTACTATACTCATGCACTATCTGTTCTATTATCTGCTGAGTCTTAGTACTCGCCATCCCATAAATTGATTTATTTCGCCAGGTAGTAGGTAAAGGATTTATGGAGTCGCTTGCAGGTCCTGTCCGCCAGTCCCACATCACATCCGAGGACGATCTTCCGGTTTTTGTTTCTTACTTTATTTGTGTTTTGGTTCTGTGAACTTGGTATTGTAATAATTCGATGTCGACTTGGAGTTTTGTTTTATAGTATCTGGTATTTGGTTTGGTGATGTTGTGTCAAGATAAGTCGGCTCGCAGTTAGTTGTTTTGTTTGTTTCAAGTTCGTTATTTTGTGATTTCCGTTGTGCTATGTTTCAGCCATGTGGGCTGCATTATTAACTGCGTGGTTATGCTATGTTTCAACCATGTGAGCTACATTATTAACTGCGTGGTTGTGTGTATATTCCTACCGTATGTGGCTGATGTATTTTATATGTATATATGCTTCATATTTTCACCGGTACAGGGGAGATGCTGCCAAAAATTTTTTCGGTAGGGACTCCTTGGGGGCGTGACAGAGATTATCTTAGCTCAAGTGTATATTTTTTTCTATTCATTCATGATATTATTCTCACAATTTGAATTTGATTTTTGTAGGACACTTGAGTTGATTCAGTTGGTACATGTTCAAGGCTAACGAGTGATACCTAATCCAGTTCAACCTATTCCTACTCATTGAACTTAACCCAAGTCAAATCCACCTGAACAAAACCCTAATGCTTCATTTAAACCTAACCTAATCGTCCAAATAAACTTGGTTCAAACCAAAGGTATTTAACCCAAAATGTTCATGGATGAACAGTGGTTGTGCCTACTATTCATCATACCAAAATTTCTATATTCGCGTTTTTCTTTGCATCGCAACCCCCATCCATCTTCCAATCAACTTCTCAAGCACCGATTTTGGTGTGGAAGGTCAAGGCATCTGCTGGGCACTCTATGATGATCTGGAATCTCGCTTAGAGGGTTTCAACAATGAGTTCTCTGCGTCTGAAGTCCTTTTGCTCCTGTCATTGCTAGAAACGGCGGAGGGAGCAGATTCACCATCCATCCTTCATCAATGATGATCGGAGTGGTTCTATGGTGTTCCTGATGTTCATTCGCCCATCAACAGCACCCCATTGCTCTGTGTGGTTTCAAATCTAGGATTTCTAGATTTTCCCTAGATTTACAATTTCATATATGCTATTGTATTAAATGTTGGAGAGGGTTTCTTTAATTGAGACTTCAACATCAGTGAGGAATCACGTTTAGTGGCTGTCTTCTCTTCATCTCGGACTTCCGGAGTCAAAGATTTCATCTCCGATCTCTTGTGTGACGATAAGAGTGTGTGTGGTTTGAGGATTAATTGTGATTAAGTGTGAATAGTTTCATTTCAGCAATTCCTTTATTTCTGCAAATTTTATTTTTTCAATTCCTATTTCCAAACTTCTTGCTACTACACTTCAATTCTGTAATTTCTGTTATTGCAATTTAGTTCTTTGATTCTCTTGTTCCTGCAAATTTGATTCTGCAAATTCTATCCTTGCAAATTAGACTTAATTCTGCAATTTTCTACATTTGCGTTCTTACTTAACTTTCTACAAATTCTTGTTAAGATCCATTAGTTTAATTCATAATCTAGCATTGCTTCATTTAGTTTCAGCCTTATTAAATAGTAACCAGAATCTTTTTAAGTGCCAACTAGCTTAGATCTCATTAAGGAATGGCTTAAGTTAGTTGTTAATTGATGAGTAGCTTAGTTATTTACTAGGGTTCAATGTCTACATTTACTTAAATTTCATTTAACTGCAATTGTCTTTGTTAGTTGGTAATTTCTCTTGTTATTTAGGACTTAAATCAAAAAGAAACCCAACAACCCCCAATTTAGTTGAGAAAACTCCAAAAAGAACCCCAAGAAGAGTTTTGAATCTAAATTAAGCACTCACCTACTAGTTTCTTCGAGAGCATCGACTTGGGCCCTATGCTATGTTATATCTTTGAGTAGTTGAGGGTTTTCAAACACTGAATTAATTTGGAGTTCATTCATGACACTTAGCTATTCGGCTTATCAAGCATCTGTATCCAAGAAATAAGAAAAGATGATTTAATGAAGGAAAGAGAAAGGAAAAAGAAGCTGGTGTTGCTGTTGGGCAAGACCTAATCAAAAAGAAAGGAAAAAAATATGGAAAAAAAATATAAAAGTAAGCTGACTTGCTATAACTATGGAAAAAAGAGCCACTTTGCTCAGGAATGTACTGAGTCAAAAAAAGGTAGATCTACGTTTATCTTCTTTTCATGAGCATTATGTTGCTAATTTAGTATTGTTAGTTGATTCTTATCATTTATGGATTATAGATTCAGCAGTAACGAACTATGTAGCTTGTGATTGAGCTACATACATAGAGTATCATCGGGTACCAACTGGCAATAAAAGGATCTATGTGGGAAACAATACAAGGATTGAAGTCAAAGGAGTTGGAACTTGCAAACTCAACCTACGTGGTGGGCATACCTTGTTTCTACATGATGTCATGTATGCTCCTAAGATTCGATATAATCTAGTTTCCGTTACTAGTCTTCTTAACTTGGATTATTGTATAAACTTTTATAGTCATTGTATGGAAAAGTATTAACTCTATGTTAATTGGATATGGTTATATATTGAATGGTTTCATGGTTCTTGATATAGAACCATATATTAATTATGCCATTAATGGTTGTTTTTCAAAAATTGCTTTTACTAGGGATGCTAATGTAAATGATATAATTTGGTATGCTAGATTAGGACATATAGGATAAAAAAAATCAATAGATTAGCTAAAGAGGGTCTTCTCGATATTCATGCTAAAGTTAAGTTGTCTATATGTGAGTATTATCTTGTTAGAAAAGTAACTAGAAAACCATTTGGTAAGGCTATTAGAGTTTAATTACCCTTGCAATTAATTCATTCAAATATTTATGGTCTAATGAATGTGAAAACTAGACATGGAAATTCTTATTTCATTACATTTATTGATGACTTTACATTTTACTCATGTGTATTTGATATTTCATAAATTTGAAGTATTAGATTACTTGAATCATTATTTGAATGAAATTGAGAATCAATTAAACATAAGGTTAAAACCTTACACACTGACCGTAGAGGTGAATATTTATCTGACCAATTCAAGAGAATATAAAACAACAAAGAGATTATTAGACAACTAACTATCCGTGGAACTCTATAGTAAAATGGGTTTGCAGAAAAAATAAATTGAACTCTTCTAGATATGGTTAGGTCTATGATGACTAAGTTAATTTGCCAATTTCCTATTAGAGAACCGCGTTATTAGCTACAACCTATATACTTAACTGAGTGTCTTTTAAATTTGTTCCATCTAATCCATATAAACGTTGGACAAGTAGAAAACTAAATTTGAGTAATCTGAGATTTTGGTGGTCAGCTACTTATGTTCATGATAATACATAAATATTAAAAATTAGGACCTAGGGGTAAGAAGTGTATCTTTGTAAAGTATTCTGATACTTGTAAGAGTTATGTTTTCATTGGTAAGCAATAAGATGAAACCATCTCTGAAATAGAATCTAGAAATGCTACTTTTCTCGAAACTGAGTTCTTAACAAAAGGTAAAGTTGATAAAACAATTCTTTTATTTGCAATAAAGGAGGAGGATAATGTTTCTTTATCAACAAATCAGATATCACAAGAGATGCCTGAATCTAGTCAATGTAGTAGGAGTGATTTACCGATAAATGAATTAGTTTCTTAACAGTTTAACTTACGAAGGAATAGATATCAGATTATTCCTCGAAGAAGGTTTAACATTAAAAATGAGACATTAATGATTCTCCTAGTTGACGATAAGGAACCTCGGACGGTTGAGGAAATATTGAGATGTTCAATTAGAGAAAAATATAAAGTTGCAATGAATGAGGAAATGAAGTGTTTGAGAAAGAATCAAGTTTAGGATTTAGTTAATTTTTCTCCGGACCGAAGGACTATTGGGAATAAGTGGATTCTCAAAATTAAGAGGAAAGAAGATGGATCGATTAATTGATATAAAGCTCCACTAGTTGCAAAAGAATATTCCTAAATAGAGGGTATTGATTTTGAAGAGACATTCTCCCTAGTTGTGAAGTTTATGTCAATATGTGTCATCCTAGCTATAGTAGCATATTTTAACATGAAATTACATCAAATGAATGTAAAAACGACTTTCCTTAATAGTAATCTTGATAAGAAAATCTATATGGCACAACTAGAAGGTTACATTGTTGAAAGCTAAGAGAACAGAGTACGTAGACTTAAAAAGTCTATATACAGACTAAAGCAAGCATCAAGACAATGAAACATAAGATTAATGAAGTCATTTTATCTTATAGTTTTGAAATGATCAATGAGGATCATTGTGTTTACCTAAGAAAGGAAAAATAAAAGTTTGTCATTTTATCATTATATATTAATGATATGCTAATAGCTAGAAATGACATAAAGTTTGTGATAAAAGTTAAATTGTGGCTTTCATCACAATTTGACATAATAAATATGAGAGAAGCTAAGTACATCTTAAGAGTAAAGATCATTAGAGATTGATCAAAAGAACTTTTGGATTTATCTTAAGAGGTGTATATCACTGAGATACTACAACACTTTAATATGTTATATTACAACATTGAACAAACACTTGCAATGAGAGGTATTGTTCTGAGCAAAAGTATGTATCCCAATACTCTGGAAGAAATAGCTAAAATGAAGAAAAAAAGCACATGCCAGTATCATTTGTTGTTTAATGTACACTATGTTGTGTACTCATCCTAATATAAACTATGTTGTTGACTTAGTTGTTTCCAGTTAAACCCATGATCGAGACACTGGAAAGTGCTGAAAAGGATATTCAGATATCTCAAAGGGACAATAAATTATTGTCTTTGTTTCTAAGGATCAAATATAAGCCTAGGACCACACAAATGCAGATTTGTCAGGGACCTTGATGATAGAAAATTCACATCTAGCTATACTTTTTTGCTGAATGGTGACGCTATCTCATGGAACAACAAGAAACATACTTGTATAGCGCTATTAACAATGGAAGCTGAGTAAGCGGCTTGTGTAGCGGTTGTGCAACAAACTGTCTGGTTGAGAAGGTTCCTGAAGCATCTAAAGATTATTAAAGACAATAGAAGTTCTGTTATAATATTCTATAACAATCAAGCTACTATAGCATTTTTTTAGGATTCCAAATATCACAGCAAAGGTAAGTATATAAAAATTAAGTATAATTTTGCAAAGGGATATTGTTGATGAGAAAAAGATAATTCTTGAGTATATCCCTACACTTGCTATGTTTATAGGTCTTTTTATTAAGCATTGACTAAAGAGTCATTTCAAGGATAAGTGAAGTCTTTGGGGCTTAATAAAGTGTAACACATTGTAAAATATTGTGATTTATTCAATGTATATGTTGTTGTTATATTTTGGATAAAAGTCTCAATGAGCATATTGATAAGTTGAGATTGGTCCACTCACATGTACAATTATCTCTATTTGTTAAGTATAAATAAACGTAGAACCATTATTTATTGGACAACTTATGTAGATGTGAATAGAGACATACCCATAAGTTACGGTCACCTTGATAGATGTGTCAAAATGAGATCATCTATCTATTAATAATGATCGGAGTAAATGAACCTACCATTTACTGAATCTGCTAAAGGTCATATTAGAATTCATAAGTTGAATTTAGGATTAGACATTAGGAATGTCTTAAACAAATTAAATTTTTGAGAAAAATATGCACTCTTTATTGGTAAAGGAAAAAACATCATAACATGTGATTCATGTCACATATGTTATGGCGATAATAAGGTGGTAGAAGAATAGATTCCTGCCTCTTTGCTATGTGAGACCCTTGAGATTATAAGTTAATCTCAATTTTACCCTAAGTGCATGACTATTTAAATGTCTACTTAAATCTAATCAGTGTTTGCTACTTTAGCATGTATCATATTGAATATGAATGATTTAGTCTATGAAGCATAACTAGGGAAATGACTGATTAGAATGAATCGATTCTAGCTAAAAAAGAAAATTAAAATAAATTTACATATTTGAGATTTATTCACTCGACGGCCAATTACATTTTTTATTGAGTATATAAAATGTGATTGTGAATAATTATATTAATTGGAGATATTGAACATGCTCTCGACATAATAGTCATTATGAAGAATTAGAGATGTTCATATTGATGTAAATGATTTAATTTGGGGTTAAAGCAAGATATTGATGTTTCTGATTCGTTTGATAGAACAACTAAGTTAAATATAACAACTTTCTTAGCAATAATTGCTTAGTGTGTTTGCTGTCGCACGAACTATTTTTCCTGAAGTGTGAATTGAATGTCCGTACATGGTCTTTGCGACTAAATCTCCTTTATTGATTGACTTGGAAGAGTGGGAGATGTTGAACGTGTGCAATAATTACACACGTTGATGAGAGAATGGGCATTACTTGTCCATTCCTCTTCCTGTTCATTCATCTTCCTCTTCTCCTCCTTTATATGCATCCAAGGCAATCAGAGGAAGTGTGTGCGAAGAGAACATCAAGAAGACGAGAGGGATTTGGTTCGTGAACGGTGAAGGGTTGTTTGTTCATTGGTGATCGCTCTTTCGACGGCAAATTCTTCTCTGATTTCTTCTCCAAGAGCACCGTAAGTTTTTTGTTTTGTGTGAATTTCTTACCACAACTGAAATTTCTTCAAACTAAAAATGTTTACAATTTAAAAAAAAACATGGAGAATTAAGAAAGAAGAAAAGAGTGGTCCTGGAGCTCTTGGATTGTCATATTGGGCTTTAATTAGTCTCATATCAAGAATTTGGAGAGAATTTAAGGTATTTAAATTTAAATTGTCACAAACTTGCGTTAATAGAACAAGTTGCTTTTCTCATACATGTTTCATACGTTGAAATCATATTCTAGCCATGTTCCATGATACCGTAAATAATGATTCTCTTTCAGCTCAGTAAGCCGAGCTCACATGGTTCGGTTCTATATTAGCAGATCCAACACACATGGTATCAATCCGCCTCTTGGCTTAACCTATACCTTTGAGTCATTGACAGGACTCAAAGTGTTCAGCATCGCTAAGATGCTCAAGTCTCTAAAGTTCTCGGTAGCCTATGCACTTGTCTCAGCATTCAGGGTACTTGGCCATCCGAGTGCTAGCTCCAACTCAGCATCTCAAGTGCTCGACAACTTGAGTACCTTGACTTAGTGTCCCAAATTCAAAAAGATCCGCTCAAAGTTATGATCGAGCTTCATACGCAACTAGTATCTCAAGCGATGCATGCTTCTCAAGCCTCGCATGGCAGTCTAGCCCTTTAAAAGGCCACAAGCCCCAATCATCCTTGACCCTTACTAGAAGGTAAATAAATCATAATTAGACAAGCATCTTGCAGGAAGAAGCTGTCTTAAGATCCAACCAAAACGGCCACACAGACACCTTGGGATAATGGTGTATCATAGAATATTTTCTTAATTTTTTAGGTATTTAAGAATTGAGTCTCAATCTCCGTAAATTAACGGATGATTTTTTTAATAGACAGTTGATCTAAAAATATTGGACTGATAGATCAACGCTGTGAGCAATTCTCGATTTATTTTAGTGACCGATAGAAAATTTTCATAAAGTCTAATCGATCACCTCTAAAATTAATTAAGGTATAAGCTAAATACCTAATTCCAACTTAAAAAACAAGCAGAAATATATCCTACCAAAAGGGCCACAAGAGGGAGGACATTAATATTGAGAGGGACAACTTTAATGTTCAGCCAAACCTATGTCTTTACTAGACAAGCTCCTCTAAATCCATACCACAGTGACTCGTCACCTAGGAAACAAATAACCATATGGATCACAGGATTATACTCGACTACGATTTAGAGTTGTCCGCTAGATGGTTTATAGGATATGTACCCTTAATTTTAACTATTCATTGATGGTTTGATTTATGGTTCATGATAATTCAAGACACTTCAAGAATATTATTATATTTTAAAATAATATTAAAAATTATAAATTTATAAAAAAAATAAAAATAAAAAACCAACCGTCCAAACCGTATAGCTTTTAGCTATAGATATATAATTTTATTGTTAAATAAATTATGTTTATTTGATATATTATATAAGTTAAATATTTTTAATAAATTTAATATTAAATAAATAAAATAAATCTATTGAGTAAATAAGAGGGTTAAATAAGATTAAAAATTTAATGAGTTAAAATAAAATAGTCTCCCATCAAAGAATTGAAGACAAATAGGTTATAAGATTAAATAGAAAGGCAAAATAGTTTCATATCAAAAAAATTTAAGATAAATAAATTGAAATTTTAACTTTTTATATAGAAAGGTAGAATAATTTCATATCAAAATAGGTTTAAAATATTAATTTTAATAGAGAGATAGAATATCTAAATTCAAGATAAATAAGTTAAAAAAATTAATTTTTAATAGAGAAATTGAATTGGTTAATTAATATTGAACGACACTATTAATATTATTAAAATATTAAAAATTTTATTAAGTAAAAACTATAATTAAGGAAATCTAAATAAAATTATTAAAAATAAATTCATTTAATGAATCGTCCGGTGAACAGGCGGTTCGTCAGTTTATTAGGGGCTCAATCCTTAACCGGCCCATTTAGAGACTAACCAGTTATGTATTAGATCCATTGAACCAGATTGGTAGGTAATTGGCCGGTTAAGGGTCCGGCCGGGTCCGACTCGGACCTGGGGTCAGGTCCGTACAGGATTAATCATTCGAAAAAGTAAAACCACCGACAACAGAAAGAGGATCCCGCACAGGATTAATCATTCGAAAAAGTAAAACGACCGACAGGATCCCGCACAGGATTAATCATTCGAAAAAAGTAAAACGACCGACAACAGAAAGAGGATCCAGATTTCATACTCTCCAACGCCTCTCCTTCTTTATGTTTCTATTTTCTCTTTCAAGCTCGCGCTATCAGAGATTCAACTTAAGCATTAAAAAAAGATTTCTTGGATAATTTCCACCCACACCCTTTAACGCGTACTAATTCATGTAAGTTCATCTAGGAAACTTTAGTACCAGTTTCACAAAGGAAATAAATTTCGATCACATCATTATACTTGATCTTTTTATTTTAATGAGAAAAAAAGAATATTACCATGATTCCGAAGGCGAGGCCGGCGATGACCGAGTTCTCAGTTGAGACGGCATCAAGCTCGAGCGTACTGAGGTGGCCGGCGAAGATCTGGGTAACGGCACCAAGAGAGTACTGTGCGATGGAGGTGAAGATGGCCGGCGCTGCCAAGTACCACAGCTTCTTATTCTCCTCCACACCATGCCTGAGCAGCTGCCCCAAGCTGCTGATCTCCTCCATGTCTGCATCTTCATCAACTCTCCTAAGCAAACTCTCCTCCATCCGTTTCTTGCCCACCTTTTCTGTGTGTTTGTCAACCTTTTGGGAAGCATCTAAAATTTGGAATTGTCCAAAAGGACGCATCTAATATTGGGATTATCCAATTCCCATTATATCCCTTGCTTTTCTATTTGCCTCACTTCTTACCTGCAATGATATTTTTGTCTTTTTTACACGTGGAATACCTAGTTAGTTAGAGGATGATAGATTTAACACAATAGATAAGAAATCAGACTTAACACAATAGATAAGAAATCAATTTTTTGGTAGACGCATGTTCTTAGAGAAAAAATTCCTCTCACCTCTAACCAACTTGTTAATCGGTTATAAATACCATAATTTACCTTCCTTAATATAACCTTGACAGATTATGAGTAACCCTAAATGAGCATAATTACATTTTACAACAACAATTTCTCTCTCTTCTCTTTCCATTTAATTTAAATTAATTTTTTTCTCTTATTTGCATACATGCAACAACTATATAACAATATTGACAACAACTTTAAAAGTTAACCTAACATAATTACATTAATATCGTTGTGGTGCTTATTTTTAAAAATCAACACTATGACAATATTGATTTATAAAATTCAACACCACTTCAATGTTGGTTTTAAAAATAACACCACAACAGTCGTGATGTGTTAATATGTAGTATTAGTTTTTAAAAACAACAAACATAATATTTGGATTCTAAAGTACCGTAGAAATCCACAGGAGTTGGAATGAGTTAAATCGAAGTTCTCTAAGTCCATTAATAACAATCGTGATGTGTTAATATGTAGTATTAGTTTTTAAAAACAGCAAACATAATATTTGGATTCTAGAGTACCGTAGAAATCCACAGGAGTTGGAATGAGTTAAATCGAAGTTCTCTAAGTCCATTAATAAGTTTTGATCAAAATTCATTGATGGACTTAAGGGATTTGAGTTGGCTCAAGCTTGAGTCTTGATGTTTGGGTTTTAATCTTTGACAATATGTGGAGATTGCAGGTGCAATCATCCAATTGGAGAGATTATTAGTGTAATTCCCCTCTGATCAATATTT
>JBBMJZ010000060.1:4554365-4573526 GCA_037833815.1 Zingiber zerumbet
TATATTTTTTAGATTTTTATTAAAATAATATAATTATATATAATATATGTTATATATGCACGTCAAATTTGGGGCTCCTAAAAATTAGGGGCCCTTGGCCGTCGCCCCCGGTGACATGCCTTAGGGTCGGCCCTGTTAGCTTATAACCGACCGTTAAGTGACTAGGGGGTGAGTTGTTTTTCTCCATGAGCATATAGTAACTATTCTAGAGTGTGCATGTGGGGGGTAGGATAAGCATTCTAGAGTCAGTAGTAACTTCTAAATGAGCCCTATAATCAAAGTTAAACTTTTGTTTACACTTAAAGAGTTTTAAAATTGTTGAAAATTTAAATGGAAACAAGAGGAGGTGGATGGGGAAAAAATTCCATTTTGTGTGGGAGTTTAGTCATATATTAAGAGTTTCATAATATTATAGTTGGTTTATCATATGTTATAAATATTGAAGTTGTAAACATATATATGGAAAGAGGTTCTCTCTCACATGCACTTGCGCATCCAAGGTCAAGATTACATTGAATCAAAGATGACTCGTGTGCAACCACAACCAGTGCTTTAGTCTTCCCAAATAAAATTTGCCCAAGAAACTCCATCCACCTTTGTTCCCCTCGCTCCCTTTCTTTCTGCACTGACTCTGTAGCTCGGCATACAAGGCATCTCAACCATACCAAGAAGTTCATCCTTTATTATTTGATAGCTTGAAATTATCAATTCAAGTCATCTCGACATATAAGACTGAATTTTTTTTTGTATAATTTAAATTCAATAAATTTCCTTATTTCTCCGCCACTACTTCCAACAAAAATTATATGGCTACTTGTTAAGTGTGTGTCAATAATCATGATTTGCATTTAAACTATATTCCTATGATAATAAAGTCATAGTCATGATAAACTACAATGTGAATTAATAAATAAAACATCTAAATCATTCAAGTGGAAATATGTTTTAAGTATCACCCATCATGATATACTTTTAAATCAAATATAAACTTCACAATGTATTTTTAGACATAAAGAACATATTAAGTATGGAATATCTATAACTTCACTTTCAAAAGTTTAAGAATATAAATTAATATAATAGTTTTGGACCATATGAATTATTCTCTTAAAATTTAAATTTGAATTGATAGATACACTTTAGAAAGTCATTAGAGTCCATTTATACTTTGAAAGTGACCCTGATTAAAAATCTTTCCCCTTAATTTTGAAGGAAAGTACATGTCTATTTTCTTAGAGTACATATATTCATTCAAATTCAAATTTTGTGAGAAATATCTTTTAATAGTTCTTGTCAAAACTATTGCATGATATATAATTTTTGAATTATTTATTAGATTTGAAAATACGAATTAATGGAATCTTATAGTCTCATAGACAATATTTATCTATTCAGATCTAGATTTTAAAAGGAAAAATTATTTGATGGCCACATTGGTCAAACTTGCTACATGACAATGCAACATTTTGGCAATATAATAATTTTGATCAAAACTAAGACGAGTTATCAAGTTTTTGAGAAATGAGGGTGAGAATTTTCAATTTATTTATAGAATGCTTAATTTTTTTTGTTTTATAAATGAGCAACATAATTAAAACAAAATTAAAAAGATAATTAATAAGGCATAAATGGTGTAGCTTTCACTAGCTAAAAAGTTTTAAATGCGCCAACATTTTCAGGTATACCTACTTCAATTGTTTCTTCTACTGTCACAATTATAATTATTGGTGGTGCTACTGATCGCCCATTGCACTCCACATGAAAATATCTATATACCATCGAGAATTAGATTTGTTACAGTAGATATTTCAAAAAAAAAATCTTTCTAAATATTTTTGATAGCTAGACTCAGTGAGTTGCATTGAAAAAAAACAATCCGGTGTGAGAAGCTGGATTCTGAAAAAGAAAAAAAATATATTGTATGTAATTTTATCATGTTTTACATTATAGTAAAAGGTAATTCGTTCGCTCCCAGTATCTCCGTCAACTTATCTCTAAGTCAATATAGAGGAGGTAAATCATGGGGACTACTAGTCCAGACAATGACTAATGCATAGGAAAGGGCAGAAACCTAACTACTAGTCAGGATTTAACTCTCAGACCTTATTATGATAATACCTCATACATTAGCCACTAGTCTATTCCGATGGAACATGTTATCATGTTTTACATTGCACCCAGATTTACTTTAATTGCATTGAAAAAGTTATTTACCCCGGTATGGTGCAGCGATAATAAAAGTATTCAGCAAACTCATTAGCACCCACGATATATTATAGTATATTTTTCTTCCGTAAAATAAAAAACTTTAAAAGTTAAGTGCTAGATGTGGATTCGCTTGTACTTTCGGATTTAGTCTATTTTAATTAGAAAATATTACTTTTAAACTTGAAATAAAATAAAATATTCTTAAACTATAACAAAAAGTCTAGTGTAGTGTAAGCCAAATGAATTATTTTACATGTTAAATAATTTATTCTAAAAAAACCTTAGTAAGTCTTTTGAATTAAAAGTTTTTGTTTTCAACACTTGAGAAAAATTGAATTCTTATGATAATCGAATGTATTTTTCTAAAATATAGATCTTCAAGAATTGTTTTACAAAAAAGTACTTTAATGACTAATTTTATTTTTTATTTTATTAAAAATAAAAATATTTTTCTTTAAAGTCTCTAATACAATTCTTTACCAAAATAATTTTACAAAAAAAACACCTATTCCATATTCAGAAAATTGTATTATCAATATAAACGAAATGAAATACTCTTCTTGGTATTATGATCAGTATAATTTATTTAGCTACATTAATAATCATTTTGATAGTTTAAGAAAATTATCTTGAAATTTTTTCTTAAGATCTTTATAAAAAAATTTTTGTCTTGATATTTATTCCCTTAATTATGTCTACTGATTCTTAAATAATTAACAACTTAAATTTCAAAATTAATCCTTTGAACTAATCTTCGCACATCTCCTCCTCTCAAACCTATTGTTCCTTTTTCCTCCTCTCTTTTCTTTTATTAAATAAACTTTGTCTTTACCTTGACCCTAACCCTTATGCCTTAAACAACGTCACTTTCATCTTCTCTTTCGCTCTCTAATTTAGCTTGTTTAGTTTGAGTACTTAGTTTAAGTTAATTGATCTACTTTAACTTGCTTAGTTCATTGACCATTCATCTTATTTTTTAAAAGTTATCTCCTCATCCTATATGCTAAGCAGATCATCTATGATTACCTTTATCGATATGCTACAGTGATATACACGGGTTGCGTTGGATAGGGTGTAATTTACTTTGTAATATAATCCAGATTATATTACAAGGTTGATTATTTTATTTAGTTTCATTTTAAACATGTAATGTAATGTAATCTGAATTACAAAACAAACGCATTGTAATCCGATTACATTATGAGGTCATCATTTAACAAAAATTTGAATGTCAAATATACCCCTAGTCTGTCGCCACCCATCGTCGCTCGCCGCCGTTGTTGCTGCCCGTCCGCCGTTGACGGCGGCGGGCGAATGGCGGCCGCCAGTGACGATTGGCGACCGGCGGCCGCCGACGACAGCGGCCACCACAAGCTCCGACAGAGATATAGCGTCCGCCGGTAGAGGTCGTAGGATATTTTTATTATTTTATAATAATACGAATTACATGCCTTATAAAAATAATGGACACCAAACAAAAGAATGTAATCACCTTTGTAATCAAAGATTACATACATTTCATTACCAAACGTAGTAATGTAATCAAGATTACATTTCATTACCAAACGTAGTAATGTAATCAAGATTATATTACATTATAAATTTAATTACATTACCAACTCAATTACATTACCCCAACTAAATGTAGCCTAAACATATTATCTAAATATTTAAATTTAAATTTGAATCTAATCAAGCTTAGTTAAATTAATCAATTTTAATCCCGAAAGGATTGCATTGGGAGAGACCCAATGATTTAGAAAAATAATGATCAGGAAAAGTAAGCCCACCGAAGAGTGGATCAAAAAATGTACCCATTGTTACGCCTGTGACGTGACCAGCGGTGAACGCAGTGCCATGTGACTATATCATGTTTATCTCCTCTTGTCTTGTCTCTTTTTCTTCGCTTTTCTATTATTCAGTTCGCTTTTGCCTGCTTTGCACGCTCCCCAATCTCTTTCCTTGTAAGCAATGTTTTAAAACCCGGACCGGTCTTATCGGATCGAGATTTTTTAGTTTGACAGGTTGAACAGATGGTTCAACCGTTATATATATATATATATATATAAAATCATACTTAAATGTTGGTTGAATCTGTGATTTTAACCGATTTTTATGTGGTTTTGATGGGTTTTTAGACTTTTTAGCTTTAATGGTTGACCGGACCGGATCAAAGACCGGTTCATGGTTCAACCGGTCAAACCGGTCGGGCCGGTCCGGTTTTCAAAATACTGCTGGTAAGTTCTATAACTTTTTTTCGTCTCTTCAATCATCCAAAATTTTATTGTTGTTCCTCATTTTATTTGCAATAACTTGACGTGTTTTTAAAAATTTCTCCTTCATCTATCATCCAAATGATTTTTAATTGAATAGAGAAAAACCTCTTTGACAAATCGGTGTTTGATCTCTCCCCAATTAGTGCCTAAACTTTGAACTTTTTTTATTTTACATAAAGGTCAATGTTTCTACCGAATCTCCTAGTGCGCAGCGGTTGAAATTACAATTGTAATTGATTGAATGTGACTTGCCCTTATCTTAATTAAATTTCGAACTATCATACTATACGAATATCGAACTGTGCCTGGGGTGCTTCTGCTCATTTTGGTAATATATAAAGGCTCACAGGAGTTTTGTACGAGAAAGATCATTCAGAGCATGCTTTTCATCAATTTTAATTCAGCGTAAGTTTCCTTATTCACATAAAGGTTATTGTCTGGAGTTTCACAATTTAAAAAAAAATAGCACTCACAAAAAGGACATTATAATGTGCTATATTTGAGTCATTTGAACCCAGAAGAGGAAAAAAAAATCATTAGCTAATTAACCTTGACTTTCTTCACAAAGTGGAGAGACTCTTCAAAACAAAACTGGATTCTCTTGTAAACCCAGGTGATGCGGTGAATAAGGTAGGGTTTCGGAATGAGGTTTGATATAATGGTCAAAGTTAAGAAAGCGTTAACATTCAGGCTAGCATCGTTGCATGACTCAGTGGAGTAGTTCAGCCGATTAGATCTTTTAACCGATTAGATCCCGAGTCCCCTTGGCTCAATGGAATCTCGAGCCGTTTTAGTCTAATTCAGAACCGAGTCATTGAGGAGGTCAAGTCCTCAAAGGCGTCAAGTCCTTAGGATGGTAAACACTCCTTGTTCGACCCGACCTCGTGCGAGAGCAAGGTCCGACCAAATGTTATAAGAGACTCGGTCAGCCTACCATCAAAGCGTACTAGTGATCCATCAACCCAATAGCCTAATTTTTTTTAAATGTTTTATATAACTATTGTAAGAGAATCAAGGGAATATGACATGTGAAATCCATATTGATACGGTGATAAAGATGAGCGCTCCAAAAAGTGAGTCAAAGCAGGGAGGACCAATAGACATGGAGGCCAAAGTCAAACAGTAAAAGTCACATGGCCGGACGGACCTAAAACTGCTGACTATGCAAGGTTGGTTGAGTGGGCCTTGCAAATGGCCTCACAACGCCGGTCGGATGTGAAGGGCAAAGAATGGACCACCTAACTGGTCATCCTTTGTAATTCGCAAATGAAGTTTGGAGCTAAGTACTAATTTACCTGGTCCACCGCCCTAGCCAATCGAACCTATAGGTTGATCGGACCTGAGAGCCGATTGAACATACTACGCCTCCTCAGTAAAATGAGAGTCAAGTAAAGAACAAGTTGTTGATTGCATTCTGTAAGGTCGAGCAGGCGATATCCCAGCCAAGTGGTGGTCGGCCGACCTACAATTAGACCTACATACATGTTATATCTTTACTCTTTTGGAAGTTTATCTCAAAAATGAGAGAGAATATCCTACCAGTAAATCATCCTTTAGAAGCTTCTAAACTGTCAAAACACAGAGATATGTATGCTCATTTAAGGAAAGGTGCCAAGAGTATTTTATAGCACGCCCTTTCTTAGGAAAACTTGAGAAAATGTATTAATACTCTGAGATACATGCACAATGCAATAAGGACACTATCCTTCTACCGGCGAAAGTATGCATGACACAAGCTCTTTGCTACAGTGGTCTTTGACTGTTCTCTTATCTTAACCGGATCATTGATTTGAGCGTCAGAGGGCGAATATCAAGGACCCCTTCCCTGGCTCAACACTCTCGCTATGTTGCAAGACAACGTAGAGTCTTCATCCGGTCAACGACAAAGCCGCGTCCCCAGCTCATCGGCTTCACCAATTTCGGACAGGATCACGAACGGTGGAAGGTTCCACCCTATAAACACAGAGGTGGACATAATTTGAGAAAGATTGCAGTGTGCCAGATTGGTTGGTCCTATTCTAGAAATGCATCGATTTTTGTGTAGAGAGGAAAGTAGTACTAATATAAGGGATCTCCATCTACAGGTGCAGATAAACTTCGCTATCAAAGTTTACTGTTTATTGTCACCGTTCTTCATTCTCTTTTTTAGCTCCCTGTCTAAATTTAGCATCGATATGCCTACGTCAGGACCCCCTTCCTAGTCTGGTGACTAACGTTTTCTTTTCCCAATTCTTCTTTTTGACACACAAGATTGATCGTAGCACCAGGTTCCTCCTTATAGGAGTTTTCACGCAGTCAACTTCAAAGCCACTTAGTCAATACGCCTTCTTCCCCCAATATCAGACAGGATCACCAAACTTCATCTCAAACAGATAGACGCTGCAATAGAAAAAAAAATTGACAACATTGATCATCACCCAACACTAGAAGGATCAAAGAACGAACGGCCCGATCAAATTTGACCAGAGCAGACGAGAGAACATGCATACTGGATCATCAACAACTTCAACTTCATTAGGGCTCATCAAAAGTTTAATTCTTGGACAAAGAACGAGTAAGCATTATTCACGTTCTGTTTAAAAGAGCTCACATTCAACTCCATTAAAATTGTCATTTCAACCGCTGTACACTAGGGGATTCCAATGGTGCTATTTACAAACTCTAGTTTACTCTTCAAATTGTCTGCATGAACGTTTGCATCTTCCAACAATTCGGACGTCTGACGGGATAGCGGTGAGTTCTCCTTGTCATCTTCCCTAAAACAATAAGAAGATTTATTCAGAGTAAATATCTTATAACAAAGAGGGAAGTCAAAAAGAATGCATTAGCAGCAATAGACAGGAAACAAACTGGATATGTCAAATGATAAATGAAAGCACCAAGGCTAGTGGTGTGAACCTTGATTCCTGCAGTGTTGATGAACCAAGTGTCTCGAGAACAGGTATTGGATCTGTTAGTCTAGTTTCGATTGAACGGCATTGGATTCTTTCAATCTCAATTTCACCAACAGAATTGTTAGTTTTATCGTTGCAATGGTGATCCAACAACACTTGAAAGTGAACCTATGCAGCCATATGCAATGTTAAGTATGGTATATCAAGAATAAGCAGCTATTCGGTAGTGGATTTACCTGAGACTTTGTCCATAGAGGAAACGGTGCCTCATGTACATGCAACTCAAATTCAGATATGTACGAGTGATGAGCTTCCTTCGCAATCAGCATGGGATTAAAATCTGTCCCAACAGAAGAAGGATACACACTGGTTCCTCTCTTCATCCCTTTTCGTGAAAATTTACCATACTCTCTATCACCATGATCACCAAATATATCAGAGTTGTCACATCTATCTCTCATGTTTTTCTTATGACGAATGTCCCATTTCTGAAGTGCATCGACAACTAAATCAGCATCAGATTCTAGTGATAGTTTGGTGTCAAAATCCTCCTTGCTTTTGGAACGTAATCCATATTGTATAATGGATCCGGAAAAGTATACGAGCAGGTAGTGCTTTGTCCGCAGTGAGCTGATATTATTATGAAGACGAGTTGCTTTGCAATGGTGGAAAACAGAAGCAATGGCCCCAAGTGTTGGATTAACCTTTCCTGAAGCAGATGCTGCAACACCGCTACCAACATTCTTTAATCCTAGATTTCCATTCTTTATTCTGCTTACAGGTGATAATGTGACAGGGCTTCCACATAAAGAGGGGTTCTGTTCACAAAGCTTTGAAGATATTCCACTGCAGGAATTTGCAAAATCCCTCCTAGTGAACCTAATATTTGCAGCTCCTGAAGAACCAGTTGCAAATAGGTGACTGGTTCCCCTCGATGAGCTGATCATGATCCAGTTGCTATCATCACTAAAACTGATGTCTTGTATAACCTAATGTAAAAAAGGTGAATGAACTCAAGAAATCAAATTCAGCATATGGAATGAAGAGAAGGCGATGACAATGTATAACTACCGCATTAGTGATGCCTCGCCGTAGCTTGTAGAGATGGATGCAAATTCCATTAGCATATGACTCCCCTGAACTTTCATGCAGAGAAGGTATCACACGGAACACATTGATATTATTGCCATGAATGGAAGCAGTCGCTAGCAAAGTCCCACTGGGATCAAAGGATAATGCAGAAATAGGACTCTTATGTGCCATGAACTGCACTATCACTGATTTAGAAACAAGATCACGAACTATAACCTGTTTGGTTCAAATGAAAGAAAACACAAATTACATACTATTTCAGTGTGACTTTAGATATGAACAATCATAAAGAAACTGAAAGAACATTCAAACAGAACCATACCATCCCACCCTGTTCCACCTCTGCAGGATCTTTATGCAAGTCGTCATCCCTTTCTAAGTAGGAGTTTCCATTCACTGTTGGAATGTTATTCGCACCCATTAATTCTAAGTAATACTTAGAAATTGTTCTGTATCCAATATCTCCGAGAGTAGCCAAACCAGAGGCAAGCATCTTACTAGATTCTCTTGCAAAATTTGTAACCGGACTATCATCTGAATAAGCTACTGTGGCAGGATTAATATCTTGATGGCTAATATGGCAATCACTTGAATTTGCAATTGGAGTTCCACTATGAGCCAACCATCTGGTTCCAACTGCAATTGGTCCATATCCTACAGTTCCAGCACCAAGAGGATCTGAAACCACATGATGAGTAAGGATACTATATTCTGTCTCCAGAGTGGCAGCATTTAAACAATGGATCTGCATATAAAATTGATGCTTAATAAACCCCTTGATTGAAAATAACAAAAGTTAAGGTGATCATCCCTACCTGTGAAGCTTGAGAAACAACAATAATTCGAGGACTGCACCTGACAGAGAAAATAGTTGATCTGAACTTCAAGGTATGGACGTACTCATGGGTCCTCAGGGAATAGAAGTGAACAAAAGTCAGCAAGACACTGTCATTGCTCGGTTCCTGACCAAAACCACCAGCATAACCATTCAAAGGTGAATCATACCCATCATAATTGTTAGAATTTGCAGAAACATTTGCATTTCCCACTACAATCAGCAATGGCCGGTTATCTGCAAACCTATCAATTATCCCCTTAGATTCAATAGGATTCTTTTGCATTTGCAGAAAGGTTGCAGAAACATCATATCTTGATACTAACTGCCTTATGTCATCTGAATGCTCAACATCCCAAACCTGGAAACCTGACCTGTAACCCAACAAGAGAATCTGCCGGATATCACCTTCACACTCCAGTTTGTCAAAACCAGCCCAAAGCACCTATGTTATGAGCAATAAAATCTTAGTACAGACATATTCAGTAAAATAAATATGCAGCATAGGTCTGATGGGAGATTGACTCATTATTTTGGGCATCAAAGCATATAAGTTGTAGACCTATCGATCCTATGAATCAATGGCACTCCAATTCCAATGTGGGACTAGTCAGACCTTACAATTTAGGCTATGATATTTTTGAGCTGATTATATTCACTTTTATCATTTTTTTTTCTAAAAAATGAAGATCAAAAGTTGAAAAGTCTGGATGTGTTCACCTGATCATGAGCAGAGTAATCTTGAGAGTTGGCTATCGAGGAGACGATGGATGCCCCGGTCTTGCGGACACTAGATGCGAGATTGGACGCACCAGAAGACACAATTTTCGACAAAGATCGAACTGAAAATGACCCATTGCTTCTGCCATTTTGGTGATCTCTTAGCATACTTTCAGGCGATCAAGAAGCCAGATGCTCCAGTACTCTTGCAATAGCTTCCTATCACAACCAAAGCTGATCCTTTCTTCCCTTTTTTGGTCAACAAGAAACAGCACGCTAACCGCAACTAGTGCACAAGACCTTCATGTTTTCCTCAAAAGAGAATCATACAATCAATTGAAAGGAATCAAGACCGTGTCTTTAATTTATACACAAACATGATTCCCGTGCGGAAAAGCGGAAGGCTGCTAAAAAAACGCAGCTTTCTCTGAATCACCGGAAGCGATCGCCAGGAACACTGCAGGCGAATGGAAGGGAAATGGAAATCTTATCCTTCTTCTTAAGGCGAGACGAGGAAGACGAAGAGGCGAAGAAAGAATCGCTTCGTAAACAGATAACCAAACATAATGAGCCGCACGCTCACGTCTCCCTCCTGATTACCGCTCCTGTTTTAATTTCAATTAAATTAATTACTACAATAGAAACTTATTAAGAATAATATTCCGTGTACGTCTACAAACTATATTATTATCACAAAACAAATAAGAAGTTTATTAAAAGATTAACAAAGAGAGGGAGATGCTCATGAAAATAGTACTTTACAACAAATGGGAATAAATTAAAAGTAAAATGAGTTCTTGGTGTACCTTGCTCTTTTGATCTCGAGAAACAAGGTTGCGTTGATCCATTTCACTGCTTGGCTAAACAGCGTCTTTTTCTGTGCGTTGAATTGTTGGCTTTTTAGTGCCGTAGTTAATTGCTGACCTTGGGAAGATAAATAGCCAGGAATCTGAAGGTTGACTCCTCCATGGATGTCGTCACCGTGTCGAGAACGTGAAGATTGTGGAGGTGGATTTTTGGAATCTACTCCGAGATTCGTTCGCGCTTCGCTAGGATTGGCATCGTGCCAACCACCGACAATGCATCCGCCGTTGAGGGCCTGGCGCCCGTCATCGCCGATCATCACGGCAGGGAATATCAGGGGAATATTTCTTTATGCGACACAGAAATAGAAGGGAAAAAAAAAATCTTATCAAAAAATTATTTATATGGAACATTTTTATACCTTTCCTTGCCCTCGTTCATTGAAAAATAAACAATCTTATAGAGAATTAAATGAAAAATCATTATAATTCCTGTATATTATATTTGAAAGTGTTGATAAGGAAAAACGCTGTCGTGGAGGTGACGCTGCCAGGCCATTGTGGTCTCTCTTGCCTTCTGAAATCACCCTTTCATGCTCAATAAGAGAGCAAAAGGTTGATGTTTGTGTCACAAATCTATGGCTTTCATGTAGTTGTTGGGTTGATATGGACTGCTCAGAAACAAAGGCTTAATCATTTATCAGTCGCTCAAAGGACCTTAAATCTTATACCAACACAAGTTGCATCACTGACTTAAAATGGTTGATTTGCTTGATAGAAATATTTGGAGTCTTGATTTATTTTTTAAGATCAATCCATAATTGACACTCAAAGCAAGTCGAGTCTCAAAATTGTACAGTAATCAGATGAAAAAAATATTAGAAGTCCTGTTTATTGTTTTCCCAAATTAAAAAAAAAAATTCAGATACTCTGGTTTTCCCTCCTTTTTTCTATTTTGAAGCTGGAAGATATATAAAACTGTCTGTGAAACTTTGCTTTGCTTTACAATCATTTCCATGGTTTCAGAATTGAGAGCGCAATTAGAGCAGCAACTAATATAAAGATGATTATAACTATTATCATGCACTTTCTTGATTTCTTTGAAAGGCTTTTCGCAATCCGCAGAGCATCTGTACCAGATTGCACGTGGTTCATCGCGTTGGATACCTGTGGAGTTGATATTGTGATCATATAAACAGTGTGCCAAGATCAGGATGATATAAAAACTAATTCTATCCATGTCTTGAATAAATGAAGACAAACCTGAGACTCAATGTTATCTAGGATCTCTCCCTGTGCCTCCACCAATACAGCCATGTCCATAAACACCTATGTGCCAAAAGAAAACATAAAGAAAAAAGAAGAAATCTTATGGGCAGCTTATCTGAATTTTCTGCAATTTATTCGTTTATTCTGAAACAATTACCTGATGCAAATCAAGTAGTTTTTTCTCTATCTCCTTCGCAGCATCATGCCTCTCTTGGATTTCCTCTATTGTGCCAATTACCTGGAGAACAAATTCATAATATTCTGAACAACTAAAAAGCCTACCTGTAAGTTAATGTTCTTGTTCATAATTAGTACTCAATAGAGAACTCAACATACTTGCCCTCTTCCCATTTCTTGAATTGCCTTATGAAATATTTGCTCACTATTTCCGGTTTCAATTAGTTGATCAATCACCTACACAGGCATGAGAAGCTCAGTGTAAGTCTATATATCCAGCATGATTATTTTCCAGTAGCATATAGCGATGATGCTTACCTCGTCAGTTGGTCGAGATCCAGTTACTGCCAAATTTAGAAAAATTCAGAAATATTAAATCTATGTACCTTTGTCAGAAAAGAAGAAAGAATGAAACCTGTGAACACCCCTCTTTCAACAGCCTCTCTATGGTCATTCTGGATAGTTTGCCTCAAAATCTGCTAGAAATTACTTTGATCAAATATACTGCAAACTAGTAGCCAACCTCAACTTGTCTATTAATACAAGTACCTGGAAGTCATTCATTATATCCTTCAATTTCTTCTTAAGTGCGCTGTAGTTGGACAGCAATGATTACAATGAGAGAAAACATTAGTCATGGATTTTTATTTTTGTATCTAAAACACATCAATTTAAGTTGAATGTGTATAAATATCATCATATGCATCTTGTTAAAACATACTTAGTCAATGCCATCCTCGATCGATCTACACCGGTTCCCTTTTCACATCCAGGCTTATTTCTGTTGGTTAAGTTCTAGAGAATGGAACCAATAAGACTGTTATCATAATCTTTTCAAATGATGCTTGTAAGACAGATGACACAGAGCTATCTGCATCACTAGTTTTTTAAAGAATAATACATCTCTGTCGATATCTTGTAATTTGTTTTTTATTTTGTGGGCAATCTTTCCAACTTCATTGACATCCTTCTCCATTTGCTGTTTAATTTCTGAAAGAGTGAGTTTAATTCATAACTGATCTGTAGTTGACAACAGACAATTAGATATATAAATAAACTTGCTCTCTACCTTTCATCGCAAATGCTCTAGTGGCACCCTTGGACTCTTCATTTGATTCCTGGTTCATTTGATTGATTAATATTAGTTGACAAACCTTTTTGTTACTGATGAGTACATTATACAGAGATTTTAATTACTGAAACATAGGGTGATATTACAGTTACTGAAACTATAAAGATCTGATGGTTTTACCTGAAGCTTGTGAAGATGATTGGAGATCTTTTCTATCATCTTCTCAATTTCTGATACCTAATAATAAAAAAGAACAAGCAAGATGACAAAAAAGTTGGAAATAAATACATAGAAACTCAATTGTAGTATTTATAGATATCAAAATACCTCCTTTTTGAAAAAGGAAGAAAAATCTCAAAACCCAAGTTTAGTGTTTTAAATAATTTTTACCTGATCAAAAAAATCATCCATTCCATAATCTGGTGCACTTTTGAGTTTACCATGGCTTCCTAGCTCAATATCGCTCTCCATAAGAGAGTCCTTTCTGAAGGAGTCCTGCTTCAGTTTCAATGAAAGATTATGAAGCACCAAAAACTAATGCAAACATTTTTTTAGCTAGCTCTAAAAGGGGAAAACGAAGGTCTTCTTCTCTATAAGAAAGAGATGAGTACCTTGAGAAGGTCATTCATTTTATTTTTTGTTTCAGCTGAAACGATCAAAAAAGAAGGAAAACAATTGAAGGATGTCCTTTATAAAGAGGATAATATAATGCTGGCCTAAGAATGAGCATGAATGGAAGAAGACAAAGGATCAAGCTTGCCATGGCGTTGAAATACATTGCTTAGACTTTGTGATCTTCGCCAACTGAGAAGCGACAAGTTTCTTAGGATCAAGAGTTTTTTATTTGTAGATATTTGAATGCTTCTGAAAATATTACTCGGAGCTGGCACAACACAAAAGCATGATAGCATTGTGAACAGAGAAAGCAAAAGACTACTCCTGCAAATGGATTAGGTGCAATACGACATTATCGTTGGTAGAAAAAGGCTATACACTGCAGGAAACATCCAAAAATCCTTACGACAGCTACTGTAATTTTCACATCCGCTACTATACAGTCTGGCCTATGAATGACCATGATCTTATCGTTGGAGAAGAATGTAAAGAGTTTTGTTTTGGGCCGTTCAGTTTATTCTCACATGACTTATTTTAATGTAAAATTTAGTTTTAAATTTTGATGAGTATGCTATTAATTTATATACAGAGTTCATCTATCATAAAACGATTAGGCGGCATTTAAAAGGAAAAAAAGCTATCTTCTTAATATTTAGATAAATCATTATATTTATCTTTCTTTTCTTCTAATTTGAAATTACAATTGGAGAAGGGAAATTACCAAACTACTTGTGCGAGTACTTGTTAAATATTAACTATTTTTTAAATATTAAATCATGTCTAGATTTAAATAAAAATAATAATTGTTTGAGCAAGAAGACGTGTACAAATCGTAATGACGTTAAAATAACAGTTTGCTTCTCGTCCTTGTGCCAATTTTGAAGCCATGTTGTTGCTGCAGTTATCGACCCACCTTCCTCTCTGCCCCCCCAAAGTTCTTTCCAAATCAGTGTAGAATTCTGTATAAAGATCTTTGAATATAAGCTCTTCGCATTGCTCGCGCAAGAAGCACAATGGCAACCAGGGTGAAACGGCTATTCAGAGGATTCAAGCATATATCAAAGATCTTTGGTAAATACTTTCACTTCTTCCTTCCCTTTTTTTTTTTAAAAAAAAACTTTTATGTTCTAATTTTTCTTCTTCTTCTTGTTTGGTAGTTGTTAAGGAAGATGAAATGGAAATCGGGCATCCAACAGATGTCAAACATGTTGCACACATAGGCTGGGATAGAGACTCTGTCCATTCTCCAAGTTGGGTATGAAAAATAGATATTCCAATCTGAGTACTGAATGTGATCATGATCTTTGCCGTGATGAAATGCAGATGAAAAGGTTCGATTCGCCATCGGATTTCTCTTCTCCCAGCAATGTTGGGCAATCTAGGAGATCATCTTTGGCTTCTCGAGGTACAATATTCTTCATTCATCGTCAGCAGCTGAAGATTGCAATATAACTGAAAGTGCCGTACGTGTTTTACGTTGTGCCAGGATTCGATCGACCGAGAAGCATTCAAACATCGTTTCGATCAACTAGTAGCTCTGAAACCGACGACAATTCTACGACTCCAAAGAAGATGAAGAGGAGAAGACATGGAGCTGCATCCTCCTCGTCTTCATTATTAACACGTGCACATTCGAAAAGGTCATCAAGACTGAGAGCTCCATATGTAGCTTCGTTGGGAGATGATCATGAATCGCAAGACCAGCTTCGTGGAGTTTAAATGGTCATTGGAGTGTGAATGCAAATACATTTGCGTGAAAGCTTATATCATACAATTTCGACAGCAATTTCTTCAATAATTCTTTTTTCTGACAGTAAATAATTATGTTCTAATTCTTTAGGATTTATTATAAATAATTATAAACTTTAATTGATTGAATAATTTGATAGATACTCAATCTAACAAGTCTACCATTAGTCTATCAACTGCGCTAATCCGTGGAGACAGATATAAAATTGCTCAAGCATTTATTGAATGTTTAGTATTTAAGAAGGGCATGTGAAAGAACAGAAGCACTGTAATATCTGACCTGATTAGTTTGATTTTCTAAGAATCAAACATTAATATTTATATTAATTAAAATTTTCAAATTTTAATATTTTTAAAAATAGTAAATTATACCCAAAACTATTATATCAAAAATATGATGTGATATTCATAAAAAAAAATCCTTCGAGTCATTTATATATCAAATTGTATTTATCTGTAGGAAACAAGGTTAGCATATAATGATTAAAAGAGTAATATACATCAAATATCCATAGAAAAGATTAATATGCATCAAATATCCATAAATTCATAGACACAACTGGAGAGTCCATAGGCTTGCTAATCATCCAAAGTGAAGGTTTATCCTACAGGTAGTCTACTAACATGGACAAAGGAATTAAACAAAGCCCTCTATTCTTCAGCAATGAATATTTTTCATTTGTCCCCTCAGTCAAATTGAACTCTTCTTCAACTTCTTTCAGCCTTTCGTCATTCATGACCTAAAACACCAACTCATTTAAATCAAACTAGAAAAAACATCTAAATTAACTATTTAATTAGAAAATTGGAGGAGAAAAAAACCTGAGGTATGCCTTTGTGAAGAAGGCTCTGATAATCCTTCTTGGTTGGATTAGTAGTCAAGTAACTCTCAGTAATCTGTTAGAAGATCAAAGGAAGATATATTTCTTACATAAGAATGATTATAATCCTAGTAAATAAATAGTCAAATTTATGTTCTGTAACCTTGGGGCTATTAACAGGTGAGCTAGCAGTGTCTTCCAAAGAATCATCATCCATTATTAATCTTTTCCTCCTCTTAGGAATCAGTTTTGTGTAGTCCTCTGGCACATCAACTTTAGCAGACGGTTGTTGCTGCCGTGCAAGAAAAGTGGATGGAGCAGCATCATAAATGGTGGAGAGGGTGACGACACTGGAGGAGTTGCACCCAGAAGCTTCTGCTGCAACTTGTGATTTCTCCTCTGATGCCATGAAGTCCTCCAAGTACATGGTCCAGCCGCTCTCCTCTGAGCCATCCATGGAGCAGGAGAAGGAGCTGCTCATAGATGAGTTGATTGATTCCTCCATATCTCGTATGGTGGAAGTTGAATGGCCTTGTGGAATTGATTTATATGTATCAAAAAGGAAGACAAGACAGAGATATTGAAAGAGTAAAAGCTGGGTAGCTTGAAAGCAAAAAGTTGGATTGTGACGGGAAGAAGAGAAATCATGGATGGCTGGGCATCACCGCACTGTCAGAATCATTCTTTTTCCTTATATTTAACATACAATCTATCATTATTGATTACTGCTGATTGATTCTCAACAGTTTTTACAGTTATTTCCAGGGCTTAGTTGGCTGCACGTCTTCTAAAATCTAGATTAAGTTGTATAGAAAAAACCATCAACATCACACTCATAATTGGAATTCATTTATAAGATTTTCTCCATGATTTCCTTCTAGACCTGCTATTTTTTTCCAAAAATAAAGAGAAGGTTCTTCTAAATCATCAATAATGCACCTGCAGGCCTGCCCACAAACTACAAAACTTTTCCTAAAATAAAATTCTCTGTTCCACTTCTTTTCCGATTGACTTGTTACCATAGAAATAAAGAATGCAGATAGATAAAATTTGATTGTGAAACGTCAACTGTTCTTGTTTTTTAGTTTCAGTTTCAGACCCTCATAATCTTAGCCTTGAATGATCAATGATCCTCCATGATACTGAAAGGTGCTATGGACATGGAGGTGGGTCTGCCCACATGGGGTCTGCAATTAGATTGCAACAAACAAATGCTCGTGAACCGGTTGACACAACTTGATGCCCTATGTACACCCTCTACAACGATGGATTCTGAGACTACTACACAATTTATCCTGAAAAGGACCTCTCTGCTTTTGGTGAGGGCGAACCCCACACGCCCATGTTCCTCTACCCATCAGCATTTATGCACTCAAGAAATTTTGTGCCGATGTTTTGCAAAATTCATGTCTGATTCATGAAAAAGTTTTATGATTTTTCATTGTGGGTGTTGAAGATTGAGGTGGCCCCAGCTAATAAAAGGGAACCTGTGCATGCAACTTTGACTTTGCAAGACAACTGTTCATGCAAGCTTATTGTTCATTGAAGCCTCCTGAAGAGGATATTGACAGTGCTTGAGTGTAGTAACTAACGTTGATTATTGGAGAACGAAAAACCAGAGGATGCATTTATGGCGACCTAGAATCCGATAGCTTGTCACCGTGATGGAACTTGTCGACAGCGTCACTTTTTTTTTTCCTTATCTGCCGAAGATTGGATCAGGCCTCTCCTTACACAGTGAATTATCATAAACAATAGTATGTCCCATCTTGACATGGATTGTGAGGTGAGGTATCGGTCTGCTTGACTTTCCAATCAAAAAAGGAATCAATTGAATTTTGATTTTTAAATTTATCGTTGATTTAGATTTTTTTTTTATTGGAATCTCAGTATCTTTCAACTTGATAGGAGCTTAATAGGCTCATTATTTTCCATAATTTATTATATTATTATTTTTTTAAAAAAAAATCTTGAAGTATCTTTCGGATTATATATATAATTCTCATATTGCATGCATCTGTTTGATGAGTGACGGTACGCGCTCGAGATCTCTGAATTAAATTTAGGTGCCTAAATCTCAATTCAGGTGGCTGGATTTGATCCACATGCCTGGGTTGATATATTTTTTCTAACCCTTTACCCTTAAGATTTAAGCTTTTCAATTGAGTTGTAGCGTTCAAGTTAAAAAAAATTAAGATTTTATCTTTAGGGTTAAGACTTACCAATTATGTTATAGTGTTCAAGCTAAAATTTTGTAAGATTTTACCTCTAGGGTAAAAGTTTACGGAGTATAGTAATATATTTGGGGTTTATATTTGAAGAAATGTGGATTTTTTTTAAAAAAAATAATCCGGGTGCTTGGATTAAATCTAGGCACCTCGACTCGGGAGCATCCAAGCACTTGGATTGTGATCCTGTCCGAGTCAGGGGTCAATGGACACTGGGGATGTGGCACTCCCTGCTGACTCCTCGCGTGCTCCGAAGAACCTGCAGTAAAACCGAGCCGGGAGGGGTGTCCCAGCGACGGCCCTCCGACTCTCAAGTCAGGCGAAGAAATGGCAAAGAGGTGGCTTCAAAGATGAAGATTCGCGTACCTCCGGCGAAGAAATGGAGGCTTTATATAGATCTCT
>JBBMJZ010000060.1:4577862-4591197 GCA_037833815.1 Zingiber zerumbet
TTAGATTTTATGATAATATGACCTTATATTAGCTAATACATTTTTAAAAAAAAAGAAGAACACTTAGTCGCGTTCAAAAGTGAGAATAATAATTGTAAATTGACTTTTTTATGGTTAGGAAGAGGATGGAAAGATTTGTAAAGATTCCAAGGTCATCCTTAGACAAAGCTTAACTACCCAATATAGGTTAGTAGTGTTGGATATACGCCTCAAGCATAATATATACAACTCCTAGAATTAAGTGGTGGAAGTTAAAGGATAAGAAGCAAAATATATTTAAGAAAAAGGTAGGAGTACAAGCATTAGGTAAAATATACAGTGATTCTAATAGGATAAGAGGGTATCATAGTTGAAAATAGTAACTAAGAATGTGCTCGATAAGTCAAAGGGGCATGCACCACTAAGTAAGGAATCTTGATGGTGGATTGCGAAAGTATAAGAGAAAGTGCAGGAAAAAACGAATAGCTTATAAGGAATTATATATTTGTAAGAACAAGAAAAACTTTAAAAAATATACAATAACTAAGAAAAAAGCTAAAGAGTAGTGAATGAAGCAAAGAATGAAACTTTTGAATGATTATATCAAAAATTGGATACAAAAGAAGGAGAAAGAGACATTTATAGAATTGTTAACGTAAGAGAAAGAAAGACAAGAGATCTTATCCAAATAAAATGTATTAAAGATAATGTAATAGGGTACTAGTAATGATGGAGAAATAAAAGATTAGTGGAAGAGATATTTTCATCAACTATTTAATGAAGGTTTAGGTGATCAACTTAACTTAGGTAATTTAAGTAGGTCAAATAAGCATAGAAATTTAAATTTTTATTGTAGAGTTCAAACTTCAAAAGTAGAATAAGTTTTAAATAGGATGCACAATGGAAAAGTCATTGGACCAAATGATATTATGATAGAGGTATAGAAGTGTTTAGAGAAACAAGGTATTGAATGTCTTACAAAATTATTGAACATGAAAAAATGGTTCGATCAATGAAAGATAAATACTCTAATTCTCTTATATAAGGGTGACATACAAAATTGTGCAAACTATAGGAGTATTAAACTAATAAGTCATACCATGAACTTTGGGAAAAAGGAATAGAAAAAAGATTAAGGAAGAGACCACAGTGACCGAAGATCAATTTGGGCTCATGCTTGGAAGGTCGACAATAGAAGCTATACATCTTCTTAGACAATTAATTGAAAAATATCAGAAGCAAAAACAAGATCCACACATGTATTCATTAACTTAGAAAAAATTTATGATAGAGTCCTAAGAGAAATTATATGGAGAATTCTAGAAAAGAGAAGTGTTAACGTAACATATATTAAACTAATTAAGGATATGTACGAAGATATAACGACTAGAGTAAAGACTTCAGGCGGAGTAACTGAAGTATTTCCAATAAATATAGGGTTATATCAAAGATCAACTCTAAGTCTCTATCTTTTTAGACTAATTATAGACGAACTCACAACACATATTCAATACACAGTACCGTGCATGTTATTTGCAGATGATATTATTTTGGTAAATGAAACACGTGAAAGGGTAAATATTAAATTATAATTTGAGCGTGAAATACTAGAAGGGAAAGATTTTAGGCTTAGTAGAATAAAGACAGAATATATGGATTTAAGTTTAGCAATATTAGATATAATAAAACAATTGTTAAGATAGGTTTAGATATTTAAGATCATTTTGGCAAAATAATGGAGGGATTGAGACAGATGTCTTACATAGAATACAAGCAGAATGATTGAAATGTAGGAGAGCGACGGGTGTTTTATGTGACCGTAAAGTACCTCTAAAACTTAAAGGAAAATTCTACAAAATCACAATTAGACCTAGTATGTTATGTGGAGCTGAATGTTAGGCTATGACTGGAGCACATGACCAGAGATGAAGATGTTAATGTGAATGTGTGGACATACGAGAATGGACAAAATAAGAAATGAGAGCATTGGAAAGAAAGTCGAAGTTGCATCTATTGAGGAAAAACTCCGAGAGACATGTTTAAGATGATACAAGAATGTACTTAGACGACCAATAAATGCTCTAGTTAGGCGATGTGAAACTATAACAACACGCGTATCAAACAAGAAAGAGGAAGACCAAAAAAGACTTGGTTAGCAATAATAAAACAAGATAAAATTTATTTAAATATAAATAATATAGTTGAAGATAGAGCTCCATAGCGTAAAAGGATCCATATAGCCGACTCCACCTAGTGGGATAAGACTTGGTTATTGTTGTAAACACAATGACTTGGATGGTTTATGGAACATGATAAGATGACTTAGATGACCATGCCATAAGATAAAGAATCTCTATTCACAAAGAAGTTTACCCATTAATGGTTCACTATCTATGGAATTCACCATGGAATGGAATATGAAATCATATGTGATGCAAGGTTAGCTACTTATCTTACACGTCATAATATTGTAACTGACTTTGCTATCTTCACCTGCCATGTAGAGTTAGGGAGCTCTAAAGCACTTAGGTTGTATTTTACAAAATTTTCAACAAAAAGAATAATAAGTTATTTGCAGCTAGAATAAAAACTGTTAATTATTGTTTATATAATAGCCCTATAAATATCTAAAGCAATACTTTTTTCTTGCTTCTGTCTAGTATTTCAGCCAGTGTTTCCCAGTCAGGGAGTTATATAGGAATTAAAACGACGGGTTGCTAGATCTTCAGAAAATCCTGGTAGTCCGAAGAAAGAATAATTTCTTTGCAAATATAGTACAGCTAGATGTTACTTTATATAGTCCCTTTCTGTATTTCACCATTAGTCAAGATGGAACACCTGGATCTCCAAGACTAGTATAAACCTAACCATTAAGTTTTCATTTATTAGATGGAAACAGAAATCAGTGAGCCTCATATTCTTCAAATCCATAAAAATTGTTTGAGATCAAATGAAAAATATATTTCTAAGGCTGTCACAATGAGTGAATGTATATTACATTGTCGAATAGGATATGCACTGTACCATTAAGGATAATCATTGAAATAGGTACTCTTTGTCCCAGTTGTGCTTTATGCTGCCACTAGTCAAACACTTCCTAAATATGTTGGGAACATATAAGTTAAAGCTTCAGTGTTATAGATACTGATCATTAGCTAGACACATGACCTTCCTCTAGGCCATAAATAACTCTCAAGATGTCTATGGTTTGCTTATACACATTCTGCAATTGTACAAATTTATTCAACTTATTCAAACAGATAAGAATAATTTCTCGGTTATACTAAATACTGCAGGTTAATATGGCACAAATTTTTCCCCCTGAAATAATTTGCAATTTTACAATTTCAAAATCCTAATAATGCAAAAGGATTTATTGATGTTTCCAATTACAAGATATCTCTGAAGCAGCAGCATAGTAACTATTGATGTTTCTCTCCTTTTTCTAATACATAGTCTGTTACTCCTACTTGAAATTTCATCTGGTTTTGATTAGCATGAGCAATATGTGCCATGCCGCTTGTGTATTGAAACCAAAACTAGCTGGCACAGTTGAAATTACATGTTTCACCCATGTCATTGCTATACGTTGCCTGTACAAAGTATATAAAGCTTGGTTTCAACCCATCTCGAACTAGACAAACTTAAACTCTATGGAACACAATTTAAGTTATGCAAACCAAAATCCAACTTAATTTTAGGTCCAATTCCAAAAAATTATTCGGTAAAACATGAGAGCCCATCCTTAACCATGATTAAAGTTCATAATACTTACAATCATCCATCCTACTATGATTCCAAGTATGATTTACTACTAAGGTTCCAGATACATCATATGCTGACTAATCAAATCACAGCTCTCAGACCAACTTGTACCTATACATGAGTCTATTGCAGTCATGGTTGTCCAAATTGATAACAATACCAATATTAGGGTCATAGTCAAAAAGTCTAACACTTGTATCAGAATGGTAGGACTGGTGAAACTGAAATTGTTGGGAATTTTTCAAGGAAAAAAAGAGTGAAAAAATAAATAATTTGATATAAAATATCGCAAATGATGTTTAATCATAATAAAGATATATAATATGCCACATGAAATAGAATAATAACACAATACAAATATACAAATAATGAATAGTCGAACTAATTAATTTGATTAGGTACATTATCAATGATTTCATAGTACTGCTATTATTAGATTAATAATATAATAATGAATATTATAGTTATTATTTAATAACATAATATTCAAGAAATACCAAATATTATTATATTTTTTAGCAATAGAACAAAAAATTAATCTGTTGAATTAGTTAATATAAAGTTATTAAAAAATATTATATACTAATATATTATTTACTGAAACAAATTATTATTTGATAATTCATATTATTAGGTTTAACTGAGAGGGAGTATTGAGGCAATATTGGTAGACGATGGTACTCTATATTCTCCATCAATAGAAACATCCCTCAACACTAAATGAAGAAGACATGAATGAGATGCTTGGTCTACTTAGTGGTATATCACTTGCAACAATATAGTCGTTCTATTGATCTCATAACCAATCTTATTCTGTGAGGAAATTAGCGATTTAAACTAGAATTCATGAGAACACAGGGACTCCCTCTCTCTCATTTGTGTCTTTACTAATATTAACACTAAGATTGATTAAAAAAAAAGTTGGCAAGATTGGTCGAGTTTGTCAAAATAAACTTAAATTGACAAAACTTCCACCTAATACATCCTTTTCATTCATGATTTAACAAACTTTTAAATAATTTAATCTACTTTTTAATGGTGTTAACTCATTTCTAGGTAATATTTGTTTGAATCTCTATATGGGATTATTGATTTCTCAAGAAAGATTAAATTAGCCTTTCCAACTACTGGTCTAAATCGAGTGGTCAGCACTGATATAAGCCAATTTTGACAACCATGATTTCAATTCTAGTTATGTTAGTCCAACTTCAGTTTATGAAGTCAGATGTATTAATAGGCATGTGTATTAACCACTACAAAAATACAGATGCCTTAGGGGCAGTTGCTCCTATCCAATGCAAGACACTGGTCTAGTATAAGTAGCGGCCCCAATTAATAAGACATAAGTAAAAGTTCTCTTTATTAGTAAGGAATGTTATAAATTGATCTGTTTGTTATCCAATTTACAGTTGTTTTTTTATGAAATTTTTATTCAAATTTGGTTGTGGAAATAAGGGGATCAAAAGGGGAGGGAATAATCCTAAATCTCTGTGGTGTGTCATCTCAATTGGGTCAAGATGGCTCAAGGCAGTTTGCTTTAATACCCTGCATAATATTAATACATATCAGACAATTTTTATTTTTATTTGACTTAGCATAATGCTTTTTCTTTCCGTCCATAACCTGCATAATACACTTCATTCCTATTTTTTTTTTCTTCTTATTCTTTCCCCTCTGTTTTGTGTCCCTTCCCTGGACATGAACATCAAGCCACCAGTTCTGAGCTGTAAGGTAAACAAGGTTCTTTAACTCATCATGTGAAGCCAGATCATTTGGCTTTCTTCTGAATGTAATACCCAAGGATGTTTATACCATGTCAACACAGTCAGAATATCTTGGTTTTATTATCCCTTTATTGCAAGGGCCAGAACTCACTATACAATTAACCATTTTGTATATGAAATTGCATGTCAATAAGTTTAAACTAAGTACTTTTCAGTTGCCTATGTCCATAATACTATAGCATGATCTAGCTTACTCTAGCAAGTAGCAAGAGTTGGTGCTAAGCTAAATATACCTGCTAACCGGCATCAAGTAATAGATTATTAATAGACACATTTTTAAAGTTTGGTGTCTAATTATGCATCATAAAAACAATTGTTCTGGTTCTACATGAGCAATTAAATCAAAGATCAAATGTTTAATATTATAAATGGTTTCAAATATCAGTTTAATGCAATGAGATATGTCATGTATGCATTTTGGTTAAGGATCCTTTCATAATGCATTATCACAGGCAAAAAAAAGCCTGAAATAAGAACAAACAAAATAGAAATACCAAAACTGATATACCCATATGGATAAGGATATCTTGCCCCACTGATGGAAGAGCAAAAGTGGCAATTCCACCATCATCACAGGCCTATGGAAGCAAAGTTTAGAAGCCTCCATCTTTGGCCCTGGAAGAGGGATGACAAGTATCAATTCAGTCAACAAGACAGAAAGAAAATCAAATGAATTTGTAGCATACTAGTGCCACAAGGAATGCAGAAAACCTACACATCGTGACAACAAAGCATGCAAACGTGAGCATGACCAAACAATCAGTGATAAGAGATTCCCATCATCATGGTCTTTAGACAATTCCCAACCCTATAAACTCAACAAGTTGTATAAGTAAAGCCCATGTGCCAAACATCAGCTTACCAAAATAAAATCTTTTATAAATTGACCTTATCCATTGGCATTTTAGCTTCCATATAAACGCTGTTAACTTCAAGTGTAACCAACTTAGGCATTATCTTCTAATATTAAAGTAACCCACTGATTTTGAATCCAAACAATGCTGATAACGATAAATATGCTTTTCTTATAAAGATCCTCTTGACATAGTAACTTGACATCTGAGGTCCAACATATAAGTTTTTTCAGAACAATAAAAAAACTTATTAGTATTTGTACCTACTACAGCATTTATATTTTCAGAATAAATATCCATAAAATGAGGTAAGATAGTAAAACAATTGAAGCAAATTCAGAGTAAAAAAATTCATCCCATGAGTACTTCTCATAGTGAAATGTTAAGGATACAAAAAATGATGGCTACATAGTTTAAATTCAACTTTATACATATCAAACATTTTGAGTTTTACTCATGCTATTTTGTAACTCAAACTTAAGCATATCTTCTAGTCAACTACAGTAACATTGTAGTCATTTAAGAATTTACCAAATTCCTTATCTCCATTAAGTGTTCATCATTGGATATGTTTAACATTAGACGAAGGTTTGTCATCAATGCTTCTCGTTCCCAACTTACTGGGCCAGAAGCATAGAATGCTTTTAAAGTGGACCTATATGCACTCAACTCAAACTCATGGATTTGCACGTGTAAGTCACCTTTCCTAGAAAAAGATGAGTCTGTTTCAAAACCACTGGAAGCTTCTGCATGATCAGATTGGCTATAGCATTCTTCATGACCGCTGACACTACAACTACCCACAGAGGATGAAGTGCTTTCAGCAGCATTAAGTACAGAACTATTCAAAAGATTCTTTTCCTTATCTGAATGTAGCATACTCCTTCCTGATTCATCTCTGGATGGACCAACTCTCTTGTTTAAGTAACAATGCGTGTATTTTTCACCAAGCAATCCTCCACTTGAAGCAAGAAAGTCCATCTTCAGTGCACACTTTGATGAGTTTTCAGTAGTTTCTTGCTGGAAAATGCCATCTTTCATGATTGCTCGCATCTTTTTTCTTCCAGCATTGCACATGTCAGCATGAATATGCATATCAAGTGGTCTTTTCTTTATGCTGCCTGAGAAAACTGCCGGAAAATGGTTATCTCCAAAAGAAGTCTTCATCTTCTCACGTGACTGAGGCACATGGCAAATGGACATCCCTCCTCTCATTGAGTTGCTTAGTTGTCCATCACTTTCTTCTCCAAACTCCTAACGGAGAAAAAGTAATTAATTCAACATCATCAAAATGACCATGAAGGAGATCCTAATTCTCAGGCAGCATAAGCAGCCTAATAGTTGCAAAAAGCATATTCACAAAAGGTTGAAGTGACAAAAAGGATTTGGTGTAATGGAGATCAACAATACCAAGGTAAGTTGGTTAAATTTGTTCAACTGAGAGTTAAACAACATACAAGGACGCTAATACAGCAATCATCATTCATATTGACTTAACAGCAACTTGCGAAAAAGAATGCATCATGATACCTTATGAATCACCATCCACTTGTTGCCTTGCCAAGATAGCTGTCTCCTTATGCGAGATTTGTGGCATGGAAATTTCCTAGAAGATCCAAGAAGCCTCATAGAACAGTAACCATTACCAATAATCATCCGGACTTCAGCAATCTTCCATGAGTTATTGTCAAACACCTCGACAACATCACCAATTTGCAGCTCATTCTGGTCCTCTAAGGGAGGAGGGCGCGGTCTAATGGCTTTTCTTGGCACTCTGTCCACTGCCACACTGCTGTCCATCGGATACCCATCATACCTCACTGAATATGTGTGCCCATTACCAGATATGATTTCCGCACTCCACCAAGAGCCGGAGGGAACCTCCCTCCTGTTCCAAACCTCCACCTTATTCCCATTCTTGAATCTCGTGGTAGGCATTCTCTCAATTCCTAGGAAAAAGTAGATGAAATTATAAATAATAATGAACTGAGTAAAAGCAATCCGATGGTTTCCAAAAAGAACAAATTATTTGTGTTCTTAACCTAGTAGTGCAGAAAAAAAATTTAAAAAAAAAATAACAACAGGAAACCCAAAATACAAAAATAATCCGACACACATCATGCCGCATCGAATAGGAAAAAGAAAGCGACAGAAATCATTGTTCCGATATAACGTAAATGAAATCAAAGCAACCTGCTCTTGCGTTGCTCTTCAGAAATCCAAGTTCTAATTAATTTTTTTCTACAATTAGGCAGTTTTAGATCATAGTCTGATTCAAAAAGTATATATATTGGAAAACAATGAACGATGCATAATTAAAATTCCAATCAAATTGAAATATCAAGAAAAAAAATAAACCAAACATTTTTACCTGGTAAAAGCAAATATCGAAACTAATCCGAAAACAAAATGAAGGGAACTCGGACGCCCAAAAATAGCCAGACACTGATGATTAGAAGCCCAACGCGAAAGAACCCCAAGTTATGAACAAAATGCATCACATGCAGAATCGGAAGTTAGCGATATTCAATTAAGACATCGAACGGAAGAGTACTCACCCCTCAACACGAAGAACTACGAAGCGAGCGAGCGATCGATCGAACAAATCCCGTTCCTCTCTGTCTCTCCTCTCCGCTGAGTCGCTGACTCCGAAAAGAATCAAATACAATACTAGGATAAAAATATTAGAATGGAACCGAGGGGCCTATCAAATCCCGTTTTTGCGTGGGCCTCGAATCCGGCCCTCAAGAACCGATCCTGGCCGTTGGTTTAAGGCAGTATAATGAAACGTTCGGTTCGTTGGTTGGCTTGCTTTGGGGACACGTTCGTTGTTGTAAAGGGAATGGCTTGTGAAGGAAGGTTAAGTTAGTGGAGAATGTTGTGTTCGTGAAAGGAAAGTAACATGAGCTCGGGGATAACCGTGTTTTTAGGCATCAATTACCCTCACATACACGTAATCTATATACTATTAGTGTTCTATTGGAGCAAAGATGAAATCGTCACCCTAGCATTTTCCTCCGAGCCAACCCTACACACTCTCTGAAAATGGATAAATTATAGAATATTTATCTTAACACAATGATCCTTTGTATAATGAAGATTGGACATCCAACAAAATATTTTGTACCATGTTCAAAATTGATCATAAGACTTATTGGATCAACCACCCATGTAAATACCATGAGAGCACAATTAGCGTTTCATGGATATTCTCAAGTGCAATATTCATTTTATCATTGGAGATCAATCGGTCTAGCACGTAGTTATTTATATTAATTATATTCGCTTCATTTACAATCAATCTACAATCTCTTTTGCCCCTCGATTAGTATCTATCATGTTGAACACGATCACTATCTTCAACACAACGTATTGAAATTTGTGGGACTTTAGAAAATCCAACTTGTGCATAAATAGTAGGGTGGTAAAAAAAATCAAAAATTCATAAATAAATTTGGTGTTCAACTTGATAAGAACTTGTTTATATTCATTTAATATATACGATCAATTAATTAAATAAGTTTGATCAACTCATTAAACCAAACGAACAAACTTAAACACATGTATATTCAACTCGCTAATATTTATGAACACGTTCTCTTGAACAATGTTCACAAAAAAAAGTTCTTGAATAATGTTCTAAAACTATATTAATCAAGAAAACTCTTATTAACGTACTAAATAAATTTCAAAATGAATAAATAAGTTTGGATTATCAAACTTAAATAATAGACTAAAAAAATTAAAATGTAAAAATTTCTAACAATAAAACAAACTTGAATTGAGAGCTCGATAACATCTAAATAATCCAAGCTCAAGCTTGAACAATCGTATTAATGGTTTTGTTCATTTTAGGTTTGGTTTAACTTTGTTACCTTATCAAATAAGTTTAAATACTACAACACTTGATTCGGCTTAGCTCGTTTATACCCCTAGATTTGAACACACATCTACTTGTTGAGCCTTCATGAGATAAGTCTATTCGAAATTGTTATGACAATAGTTCAAGATAAGTTAGATTTTAAAAGCTTCTTTAGCTAGCGCTGGAGCTCTAAGATGGACAATATCCCAAATTATATATCCTAAAAATATTGTAGAATTCATTTAGATCAGGGGACTTGGATGGTGTTATTATACTAGATCACCACCCTATTATTAGTTGTTTAAAATTATTTTGAATGATTTGCACTTAACAAAGTTAATTAAATCAGGTGAAAAAACAAGAAATGCATAAGATATTTATCTAATTTAGATAGAATATATTTGTAAATATATCTATTTAGAAGAGAGTACAAAAGAACCTCATATAAGTGTTTTTTAATGTTTATTATACTTTGACCAAACTAGTGTTATTATTATTCATCATTGTCCAACTGAATAAAAATATTTAGTGTGACATATAATTACTATTCATAATTGATTAATTAAATAATTCCCTTTTTGGTTTATCTAACTCCATAAATAATTATGGAAAGATTGTTCGTATAATAGCTATTCATTAATTAAATTGATATTTTTTTATAGCGACCAAATAGGTTTTCTTTAATCAATCAAAGGTTACATAAAGTATGAATTAAAATTTTAACATTAGAAACCATATATAAATACCTCCTTAAACAATTTTTTTTTGTTTTTTTTAACAGATAACTTTGTGTACATCTTGTAATTGGTATCCTGTCCTACGGTGTAACCGAGTCAGTACTTTTGTATGGACCTTTTCTTTGTAATTTATTTATCTTTCTTAACGCATTGTTCATAAATTTTTCAGGTTTTTTTTTCGATTTCATAGCTAAATAAAGAGAGACAACGTAGGGGTTTTGTCCTCAGATAAAATTTAAGAGTATTATTGTTTAATCAATTTTATAGAGATATATTTTTCCTTGAAAAAACCTCACCACGGGGGAATGAGCAATAGAGTAGCCATGTCAATTAATTTAAATTTTTTATTTTAATGTTAATGATATTTTTAACATTTTATAGTGATATTTTTTTCCCTTTTTATTTTTTTAATATTTACTTTTTCATTACTCAAATTATTTTTTTTTTAAATTAAATGATATTTTTTAATAGGTAAGGAATGCATTCCATTTTTTAAATTTAAAATATAAAATTTGAGTTCAGGGAAGGTAACGTAGGCGATTTAACCTTTTCCTCGGAGACGCTTTCAAGTTTACATTTTTGCGGCGGCCTAGCTTCTCCCTTGAGGACTGATAAAACTGAGTATTATCCAAGGTGAAGCCCCTCAATCTCACGGACGATATATATATATATATATATTTGATCTCCTTTGCCTTTTTCCAAAACCTCCTGCTATCGTCCCCTCTCAGATATCGGCGCTCCATATCTTCTGAGATAGCATCGAGGAATTGGTATGAAGATGGTTATCTCAGCTCAAGGCCTCCTTTCCCTCCCTCCCACGCCGCAAGCTCTCACTTTCCACCCCCTCCGCCGCCGTCTCCCCTTCGTCGCGGCCCGGTTTCACTCCCCGGTGCTTTCCTCCGAGGCCCGGAACCACGCCCTCCATGGCTTCATCTCCAAGGAGGTCACTCCATCGTTTCCGAGGCTGAGAGCCTCCGGTGACTCCCAAAGATTGCTCCTTGCCCCTGGGCTTTACGGGAAACAGAAGAAAGCTCCGATTTTTAGCGCCTCCGCGGCGGTTCCGGCTGGAGGTATTGGGCCTGTGGAGGGCGAGGCGGAGAAGCCCAAGTTATTGGGGGTCAACATTACGACCCTTAAGAAGATAATTCCGCTGGGCATTATGTTCTTTTGTATTCTTTTCAATTATACCATTCTCAGAGATACCAAGGATGTGCTGGTGGTGACGGCCAAGGGGAGCAGCGCCGAGATTATACCCTTCTTGAAGACTTGGGTGAACTTGCCGATGGCTATCGGGTTCATGCTGTTGTACACTAAGCTGTCGGATGTTTTGTCCAAGGAGGCTCTCTTTTACACCGTGATTTTTCCTTTCATAGCCTTTTTTGGGGCGTTTGCCTTTTTGCTGTATCCTCTGAGAGATACTATCCATCCCACGGCGCTTGCAGATAAGCTCCTAGCCGCACTTGGTCCGAGCTTCCTTGGTCCCGTTGCCATTTTGAGAATTTGGAGCTTCTGCCTGTTCTATGTCATGGCAGAACTGTGGGGAAGCGTGGTGATCTCGGTCCTCTTTTGGGGGTTTGCCAATCAGGTGATATATGCTTACTGTATCGAACTGTTTAATTGCTTTCTTAATTCTTATTCTATTTGCTATACCATGTGATCACTTATAAATGAGCAATCCATTTACACAGCAATCAGTATATCATAACTGTGAGATTGCATTTATGAGATCAAACCCTGCACAAACTGTAATTTGGTGATATTTGATTGGTATTACCAGTTTAGGCTGTGAGGAAAGGTCCATTTTATATGTTTGTGATAACTCAATTATATCATCTATCGTCCCTCTTGCCAAATAGTTATTATATCTATAGGAGAGAAGAATTGCAATGGGGCAGACAAGCGACAGTAATTCACAGGAGAGTAATTAGAAGCAGCAGGAGGATTGCAAATTCATTATTTTGCTAACATCGTGTGAAGATTTGATTAACAAATTATTCCAAAACTGTGCCAGAAATGTACTTGTATTCCTTTAGCTGTCCACCATATAACATACATAAATTTAAACAGGTGAGGTAGAAGACCTTTTTAGTATGTCTGATTTTATTGATTTGTGTAAAATTATGAAAGCATATTCTACGACATTTTTATGGCTGAAAAAAATTGTATCAGGCATGTAAATTGTTCTTCACCAAGAAGTATGTTATGCTACAAAATATGACCACCTCTTGTTGCTTGTGGTATAAATGTTTTTTGTCCGTATGACGTCATTATTGTGTCCCCTCGGGACGGTCTAGTGGCTAGCGCATGAGGTGTTGCCACCATGAGGTCTGGGGTTCAAATCTTGGCAAAGCCGA